>JABASH010000089.1:0-62483 GCA_019776445.1 Tomocerus maximus
GGTGTGCACTGCATCTCACATTACCTGTCAAAATTGTAATGTATGTAGGTACCATAATTATAACATTTAGTGAGCATTCACTAGTAATAATAATATACATGAGAGTGTAAATAATTGACAAGACCACGATAGGAATGACCTGCAAGCTATTTGACAACATGGCACTGTCGATAAATTCCGGTACCTTCCTCAGCCGCTACTTTCCTACGGTCAGTATATTCCTAGATCCCAATCTGTTACCTGAATTTCCACTTCCCATCTTGAACTCTGATGTTCTACAACTCAGTGGACTGCACGATCATCGGATGAAACAACTCAGTTGCGGCTTCACTTCTCACAATTGATTGAATCTTTGATAGATACACCATAAAGTGCTCCACTGAACTAGAGGAGAGGAGAAAACCATTATAATTTGTCTTGACTCCATCACGAACAAATGACAACCAGCTGGAGGTCACGCTATCCAAATACTCAAATAATTGTAACGACATCCCAATCTTCTAATTCGTATACGCACTTACATTTGAATTCCAATTGCGCTTATTATGCTACATCTACAAAAATTATTCCAGGAAATAATTGTCCCACACTAATCTACTATACTTAGTATCTAGAATTATTTCAAATACCGGAAAAAAAGATAGAAAGTGAAGATCTTTGCAGAATAGGATAAGATTGTATTTGTATTAGAAAGATTTCCTTTAATTATCTGTAGTAGCTAGAATTTCTTTGTTGTGAATGTGGTTTGTTAGGTAAGTTGGTAAAATTTGAATAACTAATTATTAGCATACCTACTGTACTTACCTACCACAGGATATTCCCAATGCGGTATTTTGTCTAATTTTCCCCAATGAAACTATTATCTGAATCTTCATTGTATTACGTCTGTAAAAGAATCTCTGTAGTCAGGAGTGTCTATTGTGTTCACCTAATGATGCAAAATCATGTAAAATGTAAATTCTTTGCTCATTTACATTTTCCCTTGCACTGGGATTCGAGTTTTTGTGAAGAATGTGTAAAATCCCAGCACAAGTAAGATAGTTTGAATGATTTGGTGAATTAATTTGATGGGACAGGTCAGGCTTACACGTTTTTTGGTATGCTGATTGTCAGTTGGATATTTCTCAGTTGGCTATAACATTAGCACTTCTCTCTACTATAATTGCTTAATGATTTACTATAAATGCCACTATGCACTCGACCGGAGTCGGCGTCTCTTTAAAAGGTGGAAGACGGTCGATTGTTGAGAGATGTAATTACTTGGCGTACTATAACTATGCACTTACTACATACTCATCAACCCAAAGGTACTTTTATGTGTATCTACTTAAATTGGGAAGACACGCATACATTTGCAAACAAGCAAAACTTTGTGAATCCTCTCGACATTCCCTCATGCACGAAAGACCTCATCTGCATTATCATTAATGGAACATCTTCACCCACTAGACACTCTTCACTCTCCTCAATTAAACAAACACTACAATAAAAATGTTAATTTAGCGCTCTTCTCCTCAATTTTTCTGCAACACAAGTATCTTTATGTATTAATTGTATGTTTCTCAAGTGTTTGCATTTGTTTCATTTACCCTTTGATATTTTATAGTGTCCAATAAACAATCATTTAGCAAATAGTATAATAATGCATTATAATCACACTTATCTTGAACAAGGTAAATTCCCTAATAATACTACACAGACTAGTGTGTAGGTAATGATAGTTTATAAGTATCATCATCGCCGTAGTATATTCATTCAACTTATTGGCATGAGCCAAAGGAATCGAGCAATCAACCTAGAAATTTTTAACAACAATCAAGCAAAGGTACTCCTAACCACTATAAAGCAATAAATTATGCATATTGCTATTCGTGCGACAATAGAACAGTGAATAAACACAGCTAATCATCTTGTACACACGTAATACATCCTGAACATCTCAGAAAAACAAATTGAGACCTTCAAGGCATCAATACCCATCCCATAAATGGAAACTCTGTTGTGTCCGTGTATATTTGGGATTTAAATACATTTCTATTGCATCGTGGTCGTATCGTTCTTCTGGGTACGTCCTCTCCCGTTAATTGGCTAATTATTTTGACTGCATAGTAGATGACAAGGAAATCGCATTTCCTGCAAATATCAAATTACCAAGGAGTTGAACTAAATTGTGCAGAGATTTAGGTATTCTGTATAATAAAGGATCCTGCATTTCCCTTGCGGCATTCTTGAAGACACTCCTAATTATTGGCATTGCAGAGAGATAGCCATGTGTCTTGTTAGTCATGTGCTTGTAGTATACAATTATATTCATTTGCCTCTCCCCTATATATTTCGATCTGTACAATGCACGGATGGAGAGTGAGATAAAGTTCTTGTTGACTTCTTCCGAGCCACACCACAAGACAAATCACGAGTAGTGCAATAAAATTCTACAAGAGTATATCTATATGTGTATCAGACTGAAAAATCTGTCCTTAGCTAATTAATTAGCGAAGGCCGATCATGCCACGCCACACCAGTCTCTGCTGATCCCTCTCATCTGGTTATCTTAAGAAACCAATATGTACCTATTATTTCTGCTCTCTTGATATTGACACGATATCCTAATCTGCTCCTGCTCTCGATGCAAATTGGTCAATGAGTGGAGTAGGCATATCCATCCATACACTACACATTATTTTACACTGCATACCACCGACCAAATACGAATCCTTGTTACGTCAGTCCTTCTCATTCATATAACTCTCGAACAAAAAAATGAACATACCAATCCTAATAGAAACAGCCTTCGGCAATTTTCTTAGAATATTTATACCTATCCTCTTTACTTGTTTCATTTTAATCATTTTCGGATCACATTTTACACATTTAATATACTTAGGCCTGATTTCCACCTACTGTCAAAATTTCTGCGATTAAATACAGCTAGTGACAGATGACAATGACTTATGTACCTTGAATTAAGAAATCAAGAATGTGCAAATGTATTATTTTACTTGCGAAAAAATATAGTGATGGGTAAAAATTGGCTCTCTTTGCTCAGTGTCAACATTTGGATGACTAATGTTATAATGATCGCTCCGCCCCATCTCTTATATAAGATTAGTTCCATATATGCAGTCGTGTATAGCGAAAAGTGATAATGCAACATCTTTCATAGTAGAAGATCACATTATGACTTAATGCAAGCCAGTAGTAGTAGAACTATGCCTTTTGCCATGAATTGCTACCTTTACGGAGGGAACTGTAATAAATTGTATTACGAGTTTGTTGTTACATCATAGTGGACCACAAGGTGGATATATATCATGATGTGTTTTTATTGCAGAGCTACTATTGACTTGTGGAGTAGAAAACAATGTAAAGCCAAGTGAAGCCAATTGAGCTCTTACGGTAATGTGACTGTTTGAATAATTACCTTACTCCAAATTATTACAATAGACATTACTCATCTAAAAGAGTCCATCGATGAATTATTATCATTAATTCTTTGATATGACTCTTATTAGACGAGGAGGAAGGCAGGGGGCTGAATAATCCATTACATATTCGTTTGACTTGATTTGGCTAGCTAGTTCGATTCCATTTCGATCCACTCTAACTAGAGCACGACAAAATTTTAATAATATATATGTCATCCTAGAAAAGATGAAAAGCTCTGCAACGATTACGTAGGACTACTTAGATAACAGAAGGTAATGGAGTTTTTTGGGTAGCCCTAATCGTGGAAGTATCTACAATGCTTGGTGGTCTCTTTTTCTCTAAGCAATAATAAGATAGTATCAAAAAATGAGTTAGATTATCTAAGAGTGATGGGGAAACTCATTGGCAAATATCACCGTGACTTTTAGTATGGGTATTATATAATTATTAGGTATCGATTAACCATATTAGCCAAGGAGAAGCAAAAAGAAGAGATTCCAACAAACCACGTACTACACTATTTACTGTTAGGTCAGTAGCCAGAGAGTGCAAGAAGGATGATAACAAATATGAGTTAATAGGAAATGAAGAAGGATTTTAGTAGCCAGAAGCCTGAAGGTAATGCTGAACCAAATTCCCCTTGAGCAATATCAAGTTTTCACTTTTCAATAATCGTTTGTCTAAGTGCTTCGGAGAATAGCCTCCGTACTTGCCAATAAGAAATTCACAAAGATATCATTTCTCTTCATTTGATAATTTTTGACTCTCCAACCTACCATTTTGGGGGAAAAAGTTATCCCTTCCGTCGTGTCTCATATTTCTTTGATTATGCTTCAATAGTTTGGGATGAATATAATTTGTTTTCAAATACCAGAACATAACGAGGGCAAAGTCATGTCAGGACGAAGCAATAAACAAGTAAGATTCTACATACTTATGTATCTACATGTTATTATAAAAAAACTCGTCATAATCACATCTTCAAAATATTAAGTGAGATAGTAGCATGTGATTAGCATAATTGTAGTATCAAAATCCCACTAAAATCTCGCTCAAGTATATCCATGTGCCAAGAAAGAGAAATGTATGCAATGTTACACTTTTTGATTGGGTGTAGGTCGTAGCCCTATACTTAGATGTTACAAAATCACAATTCGAAGGATCTTCGTCAAGAAATAGCTGTACCTGCAATTAAATAAAGCTTTTTTGCAAACAAAAATTGCATCTTGCATGAATGGCTCCTTTAAAAACTCCAAAAAAAGTAGCCTAATTATAATTAATGAGATTTAGAATCTTATCTAGAGCACTAAATAGTAAATTTACTTCAGTTAAATGTGCTTAGTTGTTTTTTAAGTACAAAATTGGCAATCAGTGATAATTTATGAAATAGAAAAGTCCTGAGTGCGTAAAATATTCAATTAGTATGATGATAGTAGGTATTTCGATTTGTAAAAGGCATAATTGATGTATGATAGGGTTAATATGCGATTGTATTGGTGTAACTTGAATATTGATGGGTTGAGTGTGCAAGAAAAACATATGTTGGCAACTACTAGAACATTTCTGAAGATTTGTATTAGCATATTTTATTGTGACGTTTAGAATAAGTTAGCGAGAGTGTTCCATTGCCAACTTTGTAGTTAGTATGTAGAAGCAGTACTGTGTGTGATGGAGGTACAGTTGTATTTAATAAGGAGTCAATCGAAGTGATCGAGAAATGATTTGCTGGGGTGATTACGATTATGGCCATAAGACATTATTATGATTTGGTGAGTGTGAGTGAATCGTAATAAGTTGGCTGCCTCCGTGTGTGTGCAGGGTTCATTGGTATTTCCAAAGGCAAACGCCCAATAAAATGTCATCTAAATAAAAGTTGGATGAGCCTGAGCAATTGGCATCCGACCCTGTACAAAGTGTCACTTGGATGAATAAAGGGCCAGTGTGGTGGAATAAGACGAAGGACGAGTGGATATTATCATTGTTGCAAGTGAGAGACATAAGGCAGGGAAAGTGAGACACAGACAGACGATTGCGATGTAATCAACGGACTTTGACTTACATTATTGAATTCTATTGGATTTCTATAGACTCGTATGTTTATTGTGTATGAATGCATATTGGATTATATTTAAAAGGATCATCATGAGATAAAAGGTAGCGGGGCGAGGTGAGTGAGGACGAAAACAAGCGAAGAAACTGTTTCACATCCAGTTCCCCCACATCGCTGTGCAGTCAACTCCATAGATAACCAAATGCAAAACCAATCATTCTATTAAGATCATATATTATTATTGAATTCCCTTTGCTCGCATTCATATCCACTAAATTGTTGCTCTGAGTCTAACGGTACACTGAACGCTGATCAAATCCACTGTTTTTTACACAATAGAAGAGGGAACTCTGTTGTAATACGTGCAGTGTGTGTATGCATGTGAAGGCTTCACATAACACGTCTCGGAGCCAAAGCATCATCCATGAATAATGATGAAGAAAAAAATTATCTGGTCTAGTATAACTTGCTGGACTGTTCAGACTCTTTACTATGGCTGTGCACATATACTATTTACACGAAGATACAAGTATGTGCAGTATAGACATATATTACTCGTTTATATTAGGTCTTCTCCTGAAGCTTGATACGAGGGCGTGGCTCTATATGTAAAATAAATCTATATAAAAGGTATTGGCAGGAGAGATGTATGGAAAGAGTTTGATAAGATACGATGATTTTAATGGGGATGCTATATTTCATTATTAAGGAGCTCAGGGAGTGCGAAAAAAAGAGAGAAGATTTTGGCTTGGCGACCGCCTCCTCCTCGGCCATCAAGGACTTTCACTCTTATGAGAAACGACTGCATTCTTCCAAGATGTAAGCGAAGAAGAGTTCCGCATGATTTGCTCATTTGCGCATCTGATTCAGCAGGGGAGCTAATGCAAAGCAAACGAAAGCAAGATGACCAGAAAAAATCCGACAATTGAGTTGACGGCGGCGGTCAAGAAAATCTTATTCTTTTCATCTCCTCGTTGTGATTGGACCTTTTCCTACTCACCACTGCACTAGATACCTACAACTTGTGGTTTGTCTCTGATAATATTAAATGGACGTGTTTTTCTTTGCTGCTTCCATTCTTCTGCTCCTATACACAGTAAATACAAAAGAGGCTGTGCAAAAAACACTCTCGTTTGGTCAACTTGATTTCACACAATTCTGTGTCTGTATATCAAGGTAACAATGGTAGTAAGCCAACATAACTACAAAGGGATGGGCAACTGAAGTACCTAAACGTTCCTCTTATACATGTATGCAGGTAGACAATCTATTATAGTCGAAATGTTGTTTTGTTACATATACATGCTAATGAAGCAATAAGATGAAATAGGATGCTACGAGATGAGATAGTAGATGAGATGATGTTATAGATTAAATGCTGTTCTCATCTCATGGGCCTTTGCATACCTGCCAAGGTAGTTATCCTCTGGTGCCCTACTTATTGGCCTTCCGACTCACACACTCACTGGACACTATTATCCCAATTTGCATACACTTTTTATTCAAGTCTCCTTGCTTCTGCCTTACAAACACGCCAAACACTAACGGCCACCTGTAACCATAACTTGGCGCTGCAAAAACACAATTACACGTATTATCATCCCTATCTCGACGAGAAATTTCTCCGCATTACGATTTATGATCGCACACATTATGCAGAAGCTATTCCACACAGATTTTAATGGCTAATCGCAACCTATCATACATACCTACACAAACACAATGCACTAATTAAAAACTTTTTATCCGACCTTAATTAACATTCTGCATACATTATGCAATACTTAAACATTCCTAACTAGAGCAAAACTTTTTCACCACAAAACTACTATATCCACCATCCACCTGTGCATTTTCAATTTAGGGGATTTTGTCTGCACTTAAACACCAAAAGACGAGCATCTTTTACTAAAATTCATATGTCATGTCTGCTATAGCAGATTAGCTACTTGCAACTTCGACTAATTATAGTGTGTACATAAAAAATGTTAAGGCCATTATAGAGTATTTGATAAATAGCCTTATATCGTTCCATATAAACTTTCAGATCATCATTTTAATGTGTATATTTGCAATGTATAGGTATGTACTGGCCATAATTCTATTCATGCTCTCTAGAAATACTTTCAAATAGTATGTCTTCTACATCAGCAGATATAGGTTGTTAAAGTTGTCGATAAGAACTGTCTGCTTGTTCTGATAAGTAAGTTTAAGTAAGCATAAACCATTAAATATTATAATGGCACATTTATTACCATCACAATTATTTTATTACCCTCATTATTTCATGGCATCACACCTTCAATTCTCAAACGGTTTTGCTCATGCAGACTGCCACTTCGGCTCTGAACTTTAAGTAAGTAGCAATACTTTAAACAACTACGCATTACATAGCAAGTGCTAAGTACAGACCAGCCTTCAAGTAACTGCTACCATAATGAGACAATAGATACATGTTTTCATTTACAATCATTGCACTTGTAGACTATACAGATAGATATTGCAGGGACGATTTCAGATGATCCCATCCCCTAAAGAATTGTGATCACAGTCATTACAGTTCTCGCCCAATTCTTGAATAGTCTCAAAATATCTTACATATAAATTACTATTATTTGACCAGATATGCCCAAATCGATTTCGATTATTCGGGTTTGATTTTCTAATCTGCTACGCTTGGCTAATTGCAGTTTTTCCAACTAATTTTTATACGTCACGATTGAAGAGCATTTGTCTGTGTCAACTATAGTAAGTAAGATTGTTGCATGATAGCAATTAGCGATTGAATTTATTTTCGTGTGAAAATGCTTCTAAAATGGTTTATTTGAATAGATTGTAAAAAAGTGTAGGAAATAGAAATAAGATCTAATAATTTGAAAAGGGAGGTAAAAAGTGTATTATTTTGTGCAGTGAAGTTGCATTAAAGATATGGAATGCATTTAATTTTACGACTGTGACTTTGATTGTAGGTTGGAGATGGAATTGGATGATGGGCCACGCCCTGCAGCCTCCTTATGCACTTGGCTCCTTTTTATGTCTGTTTCATTTCATTGAGAAGCTGGATGTGTAATTTGCATTTATGCATTGTACAGTATAAATACATATATAAAGTACCTTATTTACAGTCGAAAACAATTGGCAAACGGAGGAACGAACGCTTACTTAATACTTACATCTTTAATTCGTAACTCAAGTACGTTTGGTTTTTGCATTTTATTTATTTATGCTTATTCAAGTAGATAAGTTTACGCAATGTTTTTTTCCATCAAGATTCTATTGTTTCACATGGTCGAGAGCCAATTATTTATGTTAGGTACGGAGGATATGAACTGACATGGTATGATTTGAATTGACATGACATGACATGGCAGCCCTTCAATCCTCTATTTATTGCAATAGTTGTATGTTTTTGTGTTACTAATGATTTATTCAGGTCTTCCTGACTTAATTGCATCTAATGTTAATGCGCTTCTATTTCTTTGAATTATTGCTTCTGTCTGTCTACGAATAACAAATCCTTTTAGGAAGGTTTCCTGTTTTGCCAATGTCTCTAATAAAGGTAGCGACTGTATATGAAAGTCAGGAATCAGTTTATTATCAAACACACCTGTTAATTCAGTAGAGAAGGAATCAGAAGCGTCGTGCATTAAATTGAGTTGAGCGTATGCAGCAGGTAATTGAAAGAGATTTTCTTCAAGTTTTAATGGATGATTTGATGAGTTTTACATGTGACATGTCCATCTTTGAGTTAGCAAAGTAGTTTCTTTCTGCACGCATGCAAAAACTTGTACTGACGAATGGGAATCTAATTTTAAAGATTATTCTATTAGAGTGGTGAGGACACGCTAATTATTTTCATATTCTAAGAATCTATGTGCATTAGGAATTAGAGTTCTAAATAACATTACTTCCGTCAAGTCGTGTTTCTATTTTTAATTTGAGAATTAGTCAGTTGGTAGCTGGTATCAGATGACTAACAATTATCTTTAAGTGTAAAGACTAGTTTAGGTTTCCATTTGATTATATGCAAATGAGATAGCGTGTCCAATCGTCCAATGAAGTGAGATAATTAGGTTCTCTCGATTTGTTTCCAAATGGGAGAAATCACATTGACTATCTGAATAGAAACTCGATTTAAATAGCTAGGCTATGTTATTACATAATTTGAAACACTCTTCTCCGCACTTATTCAATTGCTAGCAGATTTATCAAGGAGAAATCTCTGGTTATACAACCGTTTGGCTCTAGTCGGTTCCTATTCATGGTTTTTTCCTGACAAAATGTGCTCATTGAGAAAACGACAGAAATAAAAAAGATTGCCTAGTGTGTCGCATTATGTACGGTGTCTTGAGTTTTATACGTTAAATGATATGAATATCGGTCAGTTCCCTTTGACGATGCAAATCTGCTAATAAAATAGAAACGACCAGAAGTTAGTGGCATCCCCGGAGTTTGATAGTTTCATATAGATATACAGGATTGTGCACGAAGAAACTGTTATTTCTTGTTTGGTCTTTTTGTCTGATTTTTATATGCAGATGTGATGAGAAAATGTGGATCTGCTGGTCAGTTGTACTTTAACACTTTAATACTTATTACGAATGTAAAACAGGTAGCATGAAATGTTTCTTTGGATGGCAAGTGTGATTTACTATGAAATAGAAGTAGATGCTACCTAATTTCGTATGCGATTCTCTTTCATCGAATTGACATTCCGTTGTTCGAGGTACAAATTTCATTTTCAAAGTTTTAGCTCCATGAATCATTCTGGTCGCATCACATTCTTTTCTATCAGATTAGTTTATTGACTTGTTGAATGTTGTGTAGGCCTGGTTTGATCTAGTTTATTATTTTCTTTAGGAGTGAGTGAGTGAGTTACTTGTGAGTTGCAATCTATGGATTTGTAGATGTACATTATAGATAGACAACTTTACTAACTAAGGCTAAAGTAGATGAGTAAAAGTTATGATTAGAAAATGTAGCCTACAAGTCTCCTGTACATGGACAATATAGAGCACATAAATTACTTGATGCTGTACATACAGTGATGTAGTAGTAATGTAATGAAATGATAAGTGTAACTAAATAGGTACACACACTACCACTTACAACTAACCAGATCGTGCATCAATAGCTCAGATGATACGAATTGTGCGCATAAAGCGCAAACTGTGCAAGAACAAGAAAAATGAAATGGAGATGATGATTTACGTTCTTTGAATCCCATAGATCACAAAATGACACTACAATGGTGCATTACTGCAGTCAGAAAATGTAGTGTGCTTGTGCAGGGCTGACTTGCATTTGGATATTATTTACTCTAGCCGTAGTAAATGCCACGTACGTAAGCTCCTGTAATTATACAGCTAATTCGTTTGTTTACCTATAGTAAACATAAAAGATAAAGAATAATGACTATTGATATTGCTCTTCTTTGTGTAGTAATATAGAGTTCTTAACTTTATTGACAACTAATTCTGCACATACTAATAGTAGCATTATTCTGCAACTGTGCTGCATTGTGTGTGTTTATCTTATGTGAGACACAACAGACAGGGACAACACACGGGCCAACGGAACTGTAAATTCAATTGGAATCGAATGCAATAAATCGTTGAGCCATCATTATATAGAGAACAAGATCAAAGGATGAGATACGCTATCCTCACTGAACAAAGCAGAGCCCACTGCAAATTCTTGTGTTGCAAATAAATACTGAGAAAACCAGACAGACGAGCTCTTAATTTCTAGCCCGTCGTAAAATATCCTATAAGTAAGGAATTAAACATAATGTAATAAACTTGCACTGCAGGAGCAGAGAAGACAGCAAAAACAGTTGTCTACCCCGCTCACCAATGTTAAATGTAGTGTACCTTCTGTTCTGAATACATTTTCGTTTCTCTGACTCTACTAGTCGCTTCAACTCTGAAGGTGTGCCCTTATTTCCTCTTCTTTGCATAGAAAAGATGTACACTTTGCATATAATATGAATATATGTAGCAATATAATATAATCAACTTAACTATAAAGATCACCTTGCACAAACCAGAGTAAATTGGCATTAGAATCAAATGTTTTATGAGTATACACTTTTTATGCGTTTACGTATATCATTTTATTTATGCATGCATGCAAAAGATGAAAAACTAGAGCAAAATCCATTAGCGATTATTGAGAACAAACGAAAGTAACTCCTTTTGTTTATATTTCAGGAATTTCGTTTACAAAATCAACGTGTATCAATATTCAATAGAAATAGGCACTTTACAGTTACATTACCAAATTATTACGCTAACAATTGTATTGCAGTTTGCATTCTTTTTATCAACTACTCATAATCTAGAAGTAGGTATACTTAACATTCTTATTTGTAGAAAAAATCCAAACAGAAAATATTTTATGAATTTAAAGCTTCTGTAAGTTTTGCTATAAATGATTTGGTGAAGTGCAGTGTCGTAATGATACGTACTTACAACTTGTTCTGCATGTAGGTATGTGTAAGGAATGTGTCTATAGGCATGTAAGAAAGTATTTACATAAGAATTGCATCATATTTGAGATTTACGCTTTGTTTCACATTACATTTAGATTTGTTAGATTATCTGCTAAACATATTAAGAACAAATAACTAATGCGTTCATTTCAACAAGGACAGTTACAGAGATATCATCTTTGCTAAGTACTTAAGATTAGGTGTACAAAAGAGCATAACATAAAATACGAGTAAATGTTGCGAGACCTCGTTAATTGGGCAGAGGATCTATAAAACATTCTACAATTATTAGGTGAATAGTGAAGGACTGGTGGTCCTCTATCATTACTATATTAGCTAACGAACTAAACTAGACAATTACCTATCTTAAAGTAATTACTTACACCAATACTAATTGTAATATATTATACTTAAGCACATTTTCATTTGTAGTAAGATTCAAAAATTTGAAAATGTGCTGGCTCGGATAGGATTTTTGGTCACGTAAATTCACATGTTCCACTTATTAGGCTCGTAGAACTAATACATTAGTTGATATAACGTAATTATTACTAACAGCATAGTCTATATATACTTATCATTAAAGATACATGGTACACGTAGTAAAATAAGATAGAGATTCACAAGAGTTTATAAAAATTATATCATATAGGTACATTTTGTATATTATTGGTATACATATATAAACTCTGGAAGAGGATTTTTTACCTTTAGGCATATAAAAATAACTGCACTAAAACAGCACACAGTCCACAATGTGAAAAGTTGTATTGTCACAGCGAAGGTACATTGTAAGTACGTATAATATTCATCTACAACATCTATACTTATCATACATTACTTATAATAACCTGTAATGATATAAAAAATCTACTTACTACTAGCTTACATATTACATTATACATGCATAGGAAGGTACTCAAGTTTTCAATTCGATACAAAAAAACTATATTAAACTCATTCTCGTGTTTACTAACTCTCGCCGAACTACAAGAACGTAGAACTCATTTACAAGTGATACGAAAGCAAGTAGTTTTCTCTTCCGAGGCAAAAATGGTTGTTGACTAGACTAGACCTACGAACAAACAAACACATTGATCGGAAAAGGAATTGCATCTAAAATCTAATTTATAATATTAGAAACAAACTTGGTAATAAAGGTAACTTTCCCGTAGTCAATTCCAAACATGATACATACGAAAGTACAATGAGTACTATTATAGTTAGGTAAGTACGTATGAATAATCTATACAGGTAGCTACTCAATATTACGTATTAAATAGTACCTACATCTATAATAAAGGTTTATTAGGGAAGAACGACTTTGTCTTTGTAACTCAATAATATATATCATTTTTTATCTTGCATTTTAAGTATATAGGGCATGTCCTTATGCACTTTTATATTTTCTACTACGATAAGGAAAACTAACTCTCGAGTTTTCAGTTAACTAAATAAAATGTATTTTTTATTAAAAAGATATGCTGGAATTACGAATCCTCTATATTGACCCGGTCTTCCTTACCCCGACGATTTTTGTCTTCATTTTTCTCAATTTTAGCAGCAGTGAGCTTATGACTACCTTTGAGATGTCTTTTGGTAACAGCAACACTAAGAGCGACATTGAGTGCAGCAGCAGCGGCGGAGGAACGCGAACTTCTTCGTTTTGTTGTGGTAAGATCTTCGCCAATGTCTTGCTGACGACGATTGTTGTGAGCCTCTTCTTCTTCTGCAGAAGTAGTAGCTTGGTGAGGATCTTCGTCAGAGTACTCAGGTTCCACCTGCGCCAGAGGTGATGCTGTTCTATCAACAACTCGTTCATTCTCGTTTTCCTCTTCGTTCTCGTTTCTGTCGTTTTCATTTTCGTCAAGCTCCTCCTCCTCATCCATTTCTTCGACATCAACTTCCGTCTCTTCGACGTCAATTTCTTCGTCCTCCTCGTCAATATTGTTGTTATTGTCGTCCTCCAGCCTCATTTTCTTTAGATTTTCTATCCCCGTCCCAGTCTCAGAGCCTGCGTCCGACTGAGAGGAAGTCGACGTTGAATTGGGGGTCACCATTCCGACGAAACTTCGAATTTCGAGCAAGGATGAGGAGTCTTTGATGTGGTTGTGATTAGTCGCACCGTTGCTCATCAGGTTATGTGGAGCATAGCCGCTGCCACGATGGGGCAAGTGATTATTGTTATTGTTATTAGTATTGTTGTTAGACTGAGACCTTAGGTTATTGTTGCCGTGATGTCTTGAGGAATTGTTAGTATGCCCATTAGGATGAGGATTGAGAATCGTGGGTACATCTCCTTCATGCTTGCGTAAATGTCGATCGAGATTTGTTTGCTGGCCGAAGGCTCTATCACACAATGGACAGCGGAACGGCTTTTCTTTGTGGTGGATATTGCGGACGTGACGCTGGAGATTCGATGAAATTGAAAATGAACGCTCACAGTAGCGACAACGGTACGGCTGCTCTCCTGTGTGTGTCCGCAAGTGTCGAGTCAGATTTGCAGATCGGGGAAATACTTTGCCACAGTATTTACAAGTGTACCTGTCACGAACTTTGACTCCTCCCGTGTTTCCACCTGAACAAATTAATTACGCAATTATTATAACACATGTAGGTAAAAGTTCCCATCAAAACTGTGAGATAAAAGTTAAACTCATAATAAAGTAGTTATAATAATAATAATAAATTCCACGAGGGTGATTACACAAGTAGTGCCCCTTTTTCGTTGTATAAAATATGTTTATCGATTCCGATTCGACCGCACAATGAAGGTAGTCACAGTATGAAGCGAAATATCCCAAAACAAGAATACATTTTTATTGTATAGTTAAGAATATAAATAGAAATAAGTTGGCATTACCGATAACATCGTGAAAAGGTCTCTGAATGAGTTGAGGATTCAATTGAGCTGCAAATGGGAAAGATCTTGGAGGGTGAGCATGATGGAAGTAACGAAGGGGGCAAGTGTCTTCCATAAAGCAGAGGAAATGCATGTGGTGGTTTAGGAGGAGAAGGAGGAGATGCTGTCATCGGAGGTGATAATGGTTCAGGACTTGGTAAAATATTTTGATTTTCATCCACTCGCTTCTTTTTCACTCGTAAATCCAGAGGTTGGTCCTCTGCCTCTTCTTTAGCACTTCGGGGTGGAACGCGTGCCTCTTCGTGATATCTTCTCGAGAGGTCGAAGGGCATGAGTAAATCTCCACCCCCATTATTTCCCAGAGATGCTGTGTTCGAAGAAGAATGAGATTCGTGAGAATGGCAACCTGCCGCTGCCATAAATAAATTCGGGGCGAAAGACGGTTGGGGTGGGGCTTGCTCTCCAACGGCAATAGACATTTGTCTTAAAAGCCCCGCAGGGTAGACTCCTTGCTTTGGGTGGTGAGCAGCCAAAAGTCCGGATAAATGATGGTGGTGGTTTAAGTTGAGATTATTATGATGGTGCAAGTGGTGGGATTGTGACGAGGGGCCATTGACAGAAGTCATTCGGCGGGGTGCTGAGTCCTTTTCACGCATTTCACTGAGGAGTCCAGGCGGGTAGACCAGAGGAAGCCACTCCAAAGCACTCATTGCATCCTACACGAAAAACACACAAGAAAATCACTTAATAGTCATTCCACATGCTTGTCCTTCTTAATTGATGCTAATTAGATGTAAATTATCGCCGGCACCCTCTGCATTATAATTATTTGCACATCCATCATCCCAAGCTTGGCTTACACCACATACAATTACACTGACATTAGTCATTTTCCACTTCGAGTCTTACATTTATTGTTAAGTAGATATTATCTCTGCATTTTTAACCGTTTATCACATTGCGTGTAATATTTTTATCCTCCTCCAGTCATACCATTACGTAATCCAAGATCAAACCTGAGGAAACTATTTTGTACTCGCAAAGAAAATTCCAAATCACATATGCGCATGGACGAGCTAGAACAATTACATCTTTTCTGTGTTAATTTTCAATTAATTTCTTTGCTCGCAATCAACACTCCCGTGTGAAGATGCAATTTGATAAGAATTTTTGTAGAGTCGTTTATTCGAAGAAGTGACAGAAACCGGATGTACTGCTATACTTGTTATTAATTTGTGTATATTGTGTATTTAGGTATTGTGTATTTTCTTAAACGACTGCTCTTGAGATTTATTGACACAGCATCAATTGGGTTTCCCTCACCATGTCATCAAATACAGTGGGATTCCAGTCTAATCAAAATAATTACTCTGATTCAGATTTGATGAGGCTGCAGATGATATGCATCATCGTTTGCTTTATGCTCATCATCAAGCCCTGTAATTACTAGCCCTGGCTCCAACTCCAAGTCTCGAATCAACTCGTCTGTCTAACAATAAAGTAGTTTGGTCCGTCTGCTCCTCTCTTCTTTCCTACCCATCACATTGAGATCACTAATAATGCTGGCTAATAAGAATGGGGAAATCACGAACAGTGGAAATTAAGCCGATGTGATAGATGATATATAGCATTTTTTGTTTACAACAGAACATACGTTTCTTGTGTTAGCCTGCGATGTTAACATCCCATTTACTTTGCTCATCATCATATCAGCTCTGGTTTTTAGTGCTCTGTAACAATAAATTAATATGCAAATGTAGATCAAAACGAAACGTCAATCTATGAAACTCGTTCGCCATCAATTATACCAACATGTAGGTATCTCACTAACTATACTCAGGTATATCAATCAGTAGTTCTTGCATGCTCCATTATATTTAATATGATAGGTGTAATCTCTACTGTTTCTCTTAAATGCAACTACCAATCCATATTAGCTAAACAAATGGAAGCAAGATAGAGAGTGTTCTGTAATTCTCTTGTAAATTAATTATTTTAATTTTTCCTATTAAAATCGAAATCGAGAGCACAATGCTGATCTGATTGAATGCCTTCTTCCATTACATGACATCCTCTCTCCTATAATAGTGTGTATCTTATGCAGAATAATATAATTCATTGCCTTGCTAATGCATTCCTATGCTACTCGAATGAAATCACTGTCTAGAGAGAGAGAACTCATGTAAACTGATCTGATCTGAAGTGAATCTCGAAGATGACGACATGGAAAACCTCGAAAAAAAAGAATGAGAACAAAGTCAGCTCCTTGTTTATCATCCCTAACAAACGCTTTGATACTTTAGCCCTGCTCCTATTCTTCTTCTCCTGTTTTTCGCAATAAAATACTTGACAATAGCAACAAAAATTAGCTCTATCAATGTCTGTACTGTGTGGGTAGAGCTACAAATACATAAACATACCCTGAGTACCTACACGAATTCATGACATGACATTTGCTACTTTACGAGATACACTATGCATGCATAGCAAGATTTACATTTTTAATAGAACAAAGAATGTATATCACAAAATGTAACTACCACACGCTACTGCAAAACTACAATACTCTAAAACTGTCATGTATATACCCCCTACCAATGATTTTGCGTGGCTAATTCAATTGAAAATGTCTGAAGAGTTTACGGACACATTTGTTACGCACAGACACAGCGAGCTATTTATTTATCTCCACTAAGGAATGAAAAACAGACGAATTCACTCAAGGCATACATCTGTACACATACAAACACATCTCAAAAAATATACAGATGCGACAGTAAACTTTAGACCGACTCAAACAAAGATTACCTATCTTTCTTCACGTGCTAATTTTAAAATATATACTTCAGAGACACAATTAGCAAGGATTGTATATATATAAATGTCGGTAGTATAGTAGCAATCGACAGCGAGTAGCGGTAGCTCAACGCAACGATGCATTCATTGTGTCTTCTTGGTTTGACTAAAAAAGGCGTGCGAAAAGTAAAGTGCTATGATACATTACCTTCAATCATTCATTACTATCATTATATAATCCTATTTATTTATACGATGAATGGGAATTCGTCTGCATGTATGTGAGGGTGATGAAGCATATAAAATACTTGTCACTTGCCACGTCACATTACGCTCGTCCTTTATTCTGGGAATGTTACACTAGGTGATTTGAGGTGTCTTTCATTCCATCTTAAGCATACATTGTCAACATACATATATTTCCAATTTTTATTAAGACAAGACACGCTAGGGATTCCTTATCATACTCACTATGAATCCTTATGATTATAGCGTAGAGAATAGTAGTGGTGATGAATAAATAATAGAGGGATGATATGATGATGTAACAAGTGCTAGCAGGTCGAAGTCGATTCGAAGGAGATGAGGGTATTAGGCCTTCTATTGTTGCCACCATAGGATAATGTTAGCTCAACTGAAGCTAACTGTAGAAATGAAACGAAAGTGAAAGCAACGGCTCTTATACCTACGAGATAAGGCATACTTCGATCATTCTTGGCTTCGCTTTGGTTTAGCTTGAGTCATGAATCGGTCTATTAATCCTCCTCCCCAGCAATCTTGATCTACTCCAATCTCATTTTTAACAACACCTCCAATTTACTGATACATCTAACTAAATTACTATTTATATACCAATATCTCCAAATAACGTAATTAAGACACCCGTGCAACATTTTTCAATTCCAAAATAGTATTCTTCGTTAGTGAAACCAGATGTAAGTTCTGAAATTCCTACCGTTATTCACTTGCATTGCATTAATTCACTTGACAAGACAGCACACAGTAGTCAGTAGTCCACCAGAAAACATGACATGTGTTTGACCCATGTATGAATAGTATACAGTTTTTGTGCCAACATCGATAGCTGATACAAGAAATGATAGAAAGAGCAGGATTGCAGTGGAAATGCATAGAGCAGAATCATTGCCTTGTCTTCTTGGTTTAAATTGCATGGAGTTTTGAAAAAACCTTGACTCAGTTTCGGCTCCCTTTGTTTTCAATTGTTCAGCATTTCTTTGGGTTGCTTATACAATTGGTCGTACTGAGTAGGTAGGTACTTATACTATTTAATACCTAAAGAACAGAGTAGATGAAGGTATATAACAAGTTTGACTTTCGTTTGCTTAGCTGAATGTCTGTGTACTTATCGTTAGTGTATCTGTTCTATTAGCTGTGATGTGAGTGATACATTATGTACAGACAGATTACTTTCCTATTCCTTCCCTATCTCAATTGATAGCAGTAATAATGGTAATGATGCGATAATAATAATGTGAGACTTAATTATAGTTGCGTTCTTAACGACTTTGCTGCTTCAGTTAAAGCACGCCGCTTATTTCCACCGTCCATTGTTCTTACCAACTCACGATTATCCTTTCTGTTACTGTTACTGACAATGAATAGTCTAAGAATTAGCAAGTGCTTATGTATACTGATATTTACTTTACTGCCAATATACATATAAACATACTCTAGTACAAGTAGTAGAGTCATAGTGTGGAGAGCTGATTGTAGTACACTATTGAATAATTGTCTGAGCTGTAGTTTTGCGGTTGTGAAGTGGTAGTTTCATCTGGATGAATGGGATATGCCGATAGATAATCATCGAATCAGAACACTAATCTACTTGCTTTGTTTGTTCTACAGGTAATCTCTATGTGATTATTTCATCATCAAAAATCAATCGATTCTTTCAATTTTCACTTATCTTCAATCTGCATATTCACAGTCAGCCGATCAAATCTACTTGCAATCCCAGCCCTACTTCTTCCCTAATTGTAACTACCCATTCTAATTAATTAAAAGTTTTCTCTATCTAACCAGGCTCAGTTCTCACATGTGCACCATTAACCCATTTCTAACAACACATGTACAAATTAAAACTAGCAGCATATATCAGTGAAGATACCTGCATTTCTACCATTGTTACGAAAATATTTCTGATTCAAAAAATCTTCATGGTCGTTAGTTTATTTATATCACAATGATAAGGGATGTATTAAACTCGATAATTTCAGGACTTAGGTATTGTTAGATAGATTTATCCACATTGCAATGTTTCAAGAATGAAGAGACACTGGCACATCACCCACAACCTTAGATTTTACAACAATGTTTAAATTATTCTTGTTTATTTCCTTTAATATTGACTACTCGCATGAATAATCGCCAGCAAAATATTATCATCGCCAAATCACTCGGCTCGAGAAATTGTCCATAATTGGGAAGGTAACCTAGGAGGACAGAACGATCACGTCGTCATCGTCATATCATACGATACGTTTATTTAGCTAGCAAAACCCATTTGCATTAATGGCTAACCTTTAAGGTAGGTAATATCCAACGAACATACAATGTATCTCTCTACTCTACACAATGAAATGTCGGAAGAGAGACTTGAGAAGCTATGTATAGTTATCATCTCTCGTTATAATGTAGCAAGTATTTGTATCAAAATTGCCTGCAGCAAGTATCTGTATCTATTTCAAATAATGTGATAATAAGCATAGAACAGGATACAATAAATAGTTAGTACTCTTGCATTCACATCTACACTTCATAATCCATGTTATAAATAAAACGTAATAGTGTAATGGCTGCTGTGAGTGTGATACTGATGATTACAGCTAGCTGACGTCGTGACGTCGGTCGACCAAAGAGACAAATCTTTTATTCCTGCCTCCAATTTACTTATTTTCATTTTCAGCATTATTAACTACATAACTATGACCAATAACTGAAGAATGCATCGAACTAGCACTAGGTACATTAATCTACCCATTTGCTTACACTTCGATTACACCTAGACAAACGATACGGTTTGATTGACTTTGACTTTAAAGCGATCCACTCACCGTACCGTTATTAGTCATGATAATATTACTTTTGGTTTTTATATTATAGTTATAATGAAACCGATGGATACCTAAATAGATACCTCTGTGTTAGTATTGGATAACTTAGTGCATACCAAGAAGCTCTATTAGACTTTGATTAGACTAGCCTTGTCAAGCTCTATGATTTATAAATGTGTTTTAAGATGTTGCAATGAGAGATCAGCAACATAACAGCAGCTACGGATGAATCATTTACCATTTTCGATCTCAATGTCGCTCGCTCTTGCACTTACACTTACTTAATAGGGCTTTATTATTTACCTATATTATCTATAGAATGACTTACTATAGCTTAGCTGGAGAGCATTGAAGGTTTAAGGTTACTTCTTTTGCCTTCTTTTCTTGATTTGATTCGTTTACGTTTTAGCTAACTAATACACATACATTATGTCTGCTTTACTTATTATTGACATGAACTTACTAAGTCGAACAGCTTTATGATCCTGAACTGTCACTCTATTTCAGTTTCATTCTCTTCTAATATGACTTACTACTTACTATACATTACTTTTTCACGCGTAAGGCGAGAAGTCTTGCTTTGAATGCTGTCGGCCATCAGAATCAAATGGACCACATTAACAATAGCTAAATTATATTTGCCACTACACCTATTAACCATGAACTATGAATGCATACATTACTGTTTACTGTTGGGAAATGCAATTCAACAATACTATCTCATTCAATGGAATTGATTGGTTTTCTAAAATATTTCGTGATCAATTAATTCACGCGTTTTACCAAGGAAGTAAGTACCATGCCATGCTATCCCTACATTTAAATAGTTATCAATTTGATATGATCTAATGACTTTTTCAAAAAATTTGGGACTTGATTTAATCTGCTACTTTACACTTTGTAGATATTGAAAGCTTTCTTACTCTTACGCAAGCTATGTGCATTTAAATAGTTGTCTTTTTGAGTCAATTTGATATGATCTAATGACTTTTTCAAAAAATTTGGGACCAGATTAAATCTGCTAACATTCATTTTGTAGATAGTCGAGTCCTTTACGTAAGTTATGAAAAATAGAGTAAATTGAAGAAACTTAGGTTTCGAATTCTTCATGAATATATTAGCGCATGAAGATAGGTGTTGTAACGGATACATTTCATTTACCTCCTACCTCTACTCCTACACTAAAATACTACCCATGATCATTTCGTGTCTTGCAGTGTAGGACAATGTGTATTGCATAATTTCTTGTATGGTAAAAGCACAATGAAGTAAAACAAACGCACCACGCGAGTCTTGTGTCACTTCAGTATGTATAAATGTGTAAGCATTCAGGTTTGTTGCGTATGGAATAAAAGGCTTTAGTATCTTTATTTGACTTCTTTTCTCATCTCCCTACTATGTAGATCCAAAGTGTGTATAAGTCAACTAAATTAGAATGACTGATGTAGTATTAGCATAATATTTGAACTACTTGCCACAACTCATCATTTAGTCATCTTTAACTACAAATGAGTGCCTACAAAGTGTAGTTTAAGTAGGGATTGAGTCTCCTTGTGAATGGCTGCGTATGTGGTTTGTCACACACAGAGCTGAGAGTTTAGTTAGTATTCAATTCAAGCAAGCAGACATAAAATGATTAAATTCAAGAAGTTTCTGCCTTACAGTGTAGCATGCAAATTGCAAAAATTCTCGTCTCGAGTGGAACGGAGTGCTGGGAACATTTTTTTCCTTGAATGACTACGACTCGCAGCAATTCACTTTACGTTTCTTTGTTGCATTAGATCATTTCCACAATTGACAAGGTAGGAATCCCAGTGGAGATCATTGTAATTCCATGCATTTAAAGTATTATGCACACAAAGTCAATTGAAGTTAAGTCACCTTCCTTCTCATCTCTGACCAAATCTAAATCTAACCAGAAGAAGAACCTACAAAGCAAAGGCCAGTCTTAACAAAATGGTAGAATGTGATGTTTTGTGCATTTAGTAGCAGGCCACATCAAGGGAAGGCAAAATTATGTATTATACACACTTCTTCCTATAATGTAACAACTAAGTACTACCCAGGAGCTGTAATAATGGTATTTGTAGTTGTAATACATATGTACTTCACTAGAATTGTACAATGAAGACAAGACAAGGCAAATGTGTTGGTTTCCTTTCCTTTAAACTATTCTCACTTAACTTACAATCAGTGAGCAAGGTAATTTGGGAAACGACAAAATGACAAGAGAACAGAAAAGCAGCAACCAAGGCGGAGTAAATGAAGAATGAAGTAAGTAGCAATGGAAAAATAATTGAATCTGCGAATAGAACTCATGTAAAATAGGTATCCACTTATTCAAAGAGGATAGTTTAAGCGTCTACAGCCGCAGTAGTGGCTATGCATAGTAGGTACCTACTAAGTGGATAGAGTAGTAGCAGATCTAAAGTACTGTTGTAAATAAAAGGACGAAAATCAAACAAAAAACAGAGTAGCTATAGTAGAGTCTATAAAAACTGATCTATTACTAATCTCATATTATTTATATAGGAGTAGGTAAATGTGTTTTGAAACGTGGGTAAGGCAAAGCAAGGTAATATAAAAATGTAAGTAGTCGAGTTAAGGCGAGTCGGAGAATTAAAGACAAGAGCGGAGTGTTGGGTTGGGATGTGATGCGATGCGAATTTTTTGCAAGGATTTATAATGAAAATGAACAAGTTGTATGTTTGATAGGAGCAGATCTTTTGTCCACAAACTGTATGTGGTTGTTTGACTCGTTGTATTGTCATCAAGGCGTATCGAGGGAATCCTTGGGTCACACTTTCACTCTATCTATCCTTTTACTACAATTCTCTCGAACTCTTCGTTTCGTACTCGAGGAGGTGATTCTATTAAAATATGTAATAGCTCTTATTTCAGTATGTAACAATTTGCATAGTAGTTAGTAGCACTCACGTAGTCTTTTATGTATTTGTGTTACTGTATCACTGCTACTAGTAATTTGGATGGATACCTATAACATATTTATATGTATGCTACTAACAATTGAGTTGGATTAGCAAGATTCAGCAAAATAACAGAATTATTCACGCAACTACTACGCGATGATGTTAATAAATGCTTCAGCAGTAGGTAGGTATCTGCTCTTATTATACTCTAGCTTATCTATAGTTTTGCTACTTAGCATATGAGCCATGCACACTCATTTATCTTGCTTTTAATCGAAAATTATTGGCCTATAGCGTCGGCAGCTGCTTTAGTATGCATTAAAAATCCCCTTCTTTTCTTAATGCTAACAAGTAAAGTAAGGTAATAAGCTCCAAGGGACGAACGACGAACCAAAGCAAAAAAGCAAAACACCATAACACCAACACAGAGAAAAAAATCCCGAATCATACACAAGACAAGACAACCACAAAAACAAAACTCGATTGCCGATATTCGATATACGTAGTAAAATAAATTGGGTGATCCGCTTTGATTGCCCTAGGGAGTCTCTAGATATGGTCCGCGTAATATACGCTGACATATTACATATATTAAGCTATAGTAAACACTATCCTCTTTATACACGCTATGCAGTAGATTATGTCTTACGTTGTCTTGTCTTGTGCCTCGGTCGTGACTCAACTTTTATTTCCATCCGTGTCCACTCAAAGCTCTTTTTATAAAAAGCCTGACAAGACAACACACGGATGCTATATTACATTCAGACCGCCTTACTCACAGCTAAATTGTTAGACTTACGTTAGACTTGCTGCAGGAAAACGTGCCCCGCTTGTAAACGATTGATTGATTACGCATTTGGCCGAGCCACTTACTTATTTATACATTGTTCAATATGTTGTAATAATAAATAAAACAGTACAAAATTAAAGATACCTTTGATCCTGCATGTCTGCCTACTTACCTTCACATAATTACATCTTTACAAATACACACACAAATCCTTTCAGATCCCTTCCCTTTGCTTTTGATCTACTTGATTTATACTTATTAAAAGCACAATCTTATCATTTCAACGAAATGTCATTATTATACGTAATATTTAATCCAAGTTTCTTATTTACGATCATTTTACCATCTGTAAGCAACAATATATTGTTTTGCCTCAGACTTCATCAACTACATTCTAGGAATCGGAAATTTTCTCTGTTCCACTTTCATCAGTTTTATTCAAGTATCAGAAATATTAACCATGTCGGAAAGTACAAACTACACACTGCTGTTATTATTGTACAAATGTTCACATTCTACTTTAGTAAATATTGAACAACAAGCTTTTATACAATTGCCAAAAGACTCTTAGGGAAGTCTTATACGGGAGATAAATATAAAATTCACCAACTAGATCTCCTTCACATTCCTACATTTTTATATGTAAACAATTTATATGCTTAATCTTGTTTCGAGTTTTATAAAGGGCAAGCTTGAAGAGATCTCTCTGATGTTAAATTGAAAGCATTTTGTCGTCTTGAGTAATAGGCATGTTTTGTGATGGAATAAAATAGGAAAAGTAATTACCTTCCTATTATACAAGATCATAGGCAAAGCGGGTGTGCTAAATTAACCACCTCGATGCAATAGATTATGTCGAGTTTTCCTCAAACGAGTGTGTCAAGTCAATGAGTTTGCATTTTCAGTGTATGTGCCATTAGTCTGACTACGATTAATCCATGGCGAATTCTCTAAATTCAATCTTGCACATTTTGTTTACTCACCTTTACAGATTGAGTGGCGATAGTGAGATCACAGTAAGAAGTATCCTTAGAGTTTTAATTTCATCGACCGCATTAAATGGTAAATAATCTATGTAAAACCAAGAGTCAGCTACAGAAATGAAAGAGCCTCGTTTAAAGCAATTTTCCAATTGCTAAACTACGCTTTAAAGATATTTATAACCGTTCATTACTCTTGCATTTCGGTATGGTCCAGATAACTTGTTTTGTTTTGACAATGCTACTAAATGGGGATTTGAACCGATGTGAACTCTACGTTGACAACAATCTAACAAAAGTAACGGTAAGTCATTGCAGCGTGTCTAAATGAAGGAATTGGTTGAATTTAAAAAATTACAGGCTATATCTACGTGTGACATAGTAGAATATCTGTATCGTTGTTGTCTGCAGTGTACCTTGAGTTTAACTCAACAAGGTTTCAGAGCTGAGATATTGTTTGTGGTGTAGTTGCAGAAAAATTGTTTGTCTTGTTCATTGTGTCTAGTTCCATTATTGCAACCCAAGCCCACCTGTTCAGTTTTGTCCGGCCTACACACTACAAGTCTCATTTTACCTCAACCGGTCCCAAAAATCTGCTCTAAATCTTCAATATTTAACACAGCCACCAATAAAGTTGATTTCCTTTTTACACTTAAACAGTTAGATGGACCAATACAGAGCTGTGATCATAATTCATCTTTGCATAATAAATGTTTAACGCGTATGACTTTGCATGTACATGCATCGTATATTACATATCCCTTTTTTGATGACAATCTGTTTATTTGCATTTAAATGTTCATATTTACTTATCATAGTGCATCTTACGATTCAAATCGTTTATATAAAGTAAATACAAGAGAGCTATGAAGAAATACATATTCCAATGCATTAGATAGATATTTATGTATAATATTTGTACAGCGAATAATATGAAGCAATATGCAAGCATGTATATGTACTAATAATGTAACTAGACTTTCCTCCAAATCCATTTTCCCCATTTATTCTCAAACAATGCACTCAATCACAAACCCAGTCGAATCGTATAGAGATGCTCATGAATCAGCTGTCATTTACTTTGCCTCACCACAAAAGCTTCCCTTATAAGGAGTTCGAGCCCATTTCAGTTCTTTAAACCATCAAATCATCATCATTTTAGCCTTGTATATACATACATCACTTCGAGTAACACATGTCTGCATCTCTATCTTCTCTTCTCAGTATTCTTCCATATACCTTAGTACGCATTATTATTGTAATACAATGTACATACATTATTTACAATTCATATAAAGCAGATAACGTAGATAGTCTCCCTCAGCTTTATAGGCTAATTTAAATTCTTGAAAAATATCTTATTAGCAGATCATATGAGATGTTTTTTCCATATACATCCCAGAGCCAACTAAAGTACACTTTGATACACACTCCATATAATAATCAGCAGTTTTTCCACTACTCTATATTATTTGTCCATATTGGTACGCTTAATATCTTCAGCTACAACAAACTATAAAATCATTCCATTTACTTTACACTTTAGCAATTTACATTGTGTAGGTTCACTCAATCACCATCACATTACATTAGCCGTGTTTACTTTCCTCAGTTGCTTGCCCCAAAGCACTGATTTTCGTTCTAATCCTTATTAAGGAGAATTATATGTGATGTACGAGAGCAAATTGTTTGCCGGCCTACCTTTCTTCATCCTCATTCTATGCACTGGGCACTACACATCTCTAGTTTACGGTGTTGTTTATTACCCCTATTAGTTACTTGTATTGTAGTATAAAGAACGCAGTTAATGTAAACTCCTGTCACAAGTTACAGATTGAATATGAAATGTAACTGAGTAATATCTAAAATTACATACGTTTCTTTTGTTTTTTACATTTGAAACGTTTTCGCGTTTTATCAATTACCAATAACCGAAAATAGTGGTTTTAAAATAATAATTTTTGAAATTTGTGTATTTAGAAGCTAGACTGACGTTTACCCCAGAAGATCTGTATATTTCTGTTCAATTATGTTATATTATGACAATAATTATCACCTATAGGCACTTGGGCCTTCCAAAGATTTAATACATAAGGAAATTCAAAAATCGTAATGAGTACCTGTACTTATCTCTCCAATCCGAATCAAAGAGAAACTGAAATGCAGCACATTGAATGGTTGAAAAATATGTTACGCCATAGAGATGGAGGTTTGAGCCTCGCACCTTTCCGAGAAGCATTCACTCATAATATTTTAATAGCCTTGCCCTGTACGTAAAAAGTATATTTTACGGCTTAGGTTTATCTCTTCATTTGCGAAGCGACAAATAGCGTAGAGTGGAAAATTAAGCTTTAAAAACCAATAAGGAATTTATTCATGTGCCCATGTTCAATCACCTTTAATCCTCTTGCTTCATTAAACTTCGTCAGTAGAGATATAAATCAACTGTGCTTGACTTGGAGTGTCCTGTTCTGTTCTAGGCTGTCATGTCTTCTTTCTGTCGACACGTCTTTGCATATGCATAAAGTGCTTAGTGACTATTTTTTACAAGAATGTAATGAAAAGCCTGGCAAAAAGTTGCATTCGATAACATTTATAGCTCGTCTAAAGTTACTCGTGTCTATATCAGTATGTAATAAATAGTATATATAGATTGTATCAATTTTCGTTTCATTACTGCTCTATGCGCCAAATTCTGCTTGTACCTGTAATTAACTGCAGCGCATAAATACTACATCTTCCCTTGAATGTTCAAGAAAGAGAAAATAAATAGCGATGCAGATAGCCTAGCCAGACGTATATGACAACACATGAACATAATAGTAAGACGTATGCAATAAGCAATAATAGTTGATACTTGATATCTTTTGCGTCATATTATACGTTGGATTCAGTGTTACAATGAAATTGCCTTCGAGAATGCATTTGCATGTCAAATGGTACTTATGAGACTGCACACACGTAGTAATGTACATACATAGATTTTGAGCATTGAAAATTGCTCAAGACATAATATTATGTAGCCAATTCTAGTTAAGAAGATGGACTTTATATCGTAAAATGAGTCAAACCAATTCAAGCCCTGTATAATGAAAAAGTTCATGACATGACAAAAACGAATCTAGATCGAATCGAAAATTTCAGTTACGTTATGGCATGTACAGCCCAAGTCAGAGCAGACCATAGGAAAGGAAAACCAAACCAAATACAATAAACCCAAGACAAGACAAACCACTTAAATTACTTTGCATACTAAAATGCAAGGTAACATTACCTTATTGTTGTAAAGGAAATTAGACTGCACTATATATCAATAAGTGAGAGAATCCCATTCAGAGATAATCTTAAATTCCTTACAAGACAAACCTGGGCTAGACGACACTATTCTATTCCAACACATGAGATTCAGAAACATGCGTTGGGGCATTATCATCAGAGATGCATACTGCTGAGATGGAATGAAGATACAAAATTGGACTCCATTATTATTCCTATTATAATAAATAGAGATTGCAAATTCACTTGTGTCCTGTGCCATCTTCAGAAGACCATTTAATAGTGCTCAGAGCGAGATATTCGTTTATACAAAGATATTCATCTTTTCTGAGCATTAAGCATCTGAGAGAGCATCTGTCCTGTCTGCCTGTCTGATCTGAGCAAGTTGAGATGAATTGACTTGACTTGAGCAAACTAACGTAAGCTGACTTGACTCAACTTGATGTTGATATGAAAAGGGAAAAAATGCAATAAAGAATACATAGAATATAATAATACTGATATGTGAAGGGTGTGGTGGTTTGAGAAACTAGATCAGGAGGGGAACGGGGTGTGTCCTCATCTCATCATATCCTATGCGTTACAAATAAACTTTGCATTGCTTTGCTTTACTTTGATCTCTAGCAGTAAGTAACTTGGTAATAGTATACTCTGCACTAACTCAAAACTTTAACAACATTACACTACTTTACCTTGCTTACCTTGCTGACTGCTTTACTTACTTATCTGTACATTGGCTCACTAGTACACACTGTGTGTGTAGTATCTGTAGTAGCAGCAGTAGTGATACTGTTCTTTTGCACTACCCCTTGCGGTCACTTTCTCTCTCGTCTTCATAAAGAATTCAAATAACTAATATTCTCTTATGTTCATCTGGCTGACTTAGCTTAGCTCGAACTTGTACTCACTAACTTAGCTGACTTTACTGTATCGTCTTCTTTAATGTTAGTCATCATCATCATTATCTTCATCATCATCTCTTTCTATTTATCTGTATTATTCCATGCTACATTTCATTTTACTCTCAATCTCAAACTCACCAACCATACTAATCAAAAAATTATTCTTCCAAACAGACAACGGATTTCAACTTTGAGTTCGAGTCACGGAAAGAATTTTTCCATCTCGTAGTGCCATGTGCACAGATGTTCCAACAGCTTATATACTAACTTACATAGTTTACGAATTTTTCTTTTGTCAGTGAATTCTTAAAAGTAATGAAATTCCTTCTAATTTTAAAAAATTTGGACACTAATCTCCAAGATGAAAATACCGAAATCTACAATCTGTAGTATTATGATAAACAATAAACTTGAATAAATACGTAGCGAGTCGCAATTGTCAGTATAAATGTGCGTATTGCGAAAAACTGTCATTGATTGCAAAATCGTTTGTTTCTTACGATAGTCTGGCTAGCTGGTCAAGCTAGGAAGTGGATGTAAACAAAGTTATAAATTTGAGTGATTTGGTCCATGCAATGTCATTAGGATGTCAGATGTGTAGATGAAAATCTTGTTTTGATGTTGAAAATGAGCTTCCTTCGCCCTTCTTTAGTTTCTTTCTCTTCATTAATTATTAGGATCATTATCGGGCCATAAAAGTAGCCAATTAATTTGATGTGATGGTCTTACATATAGTCATTATAGTTAATGTACACCTATACTTATATTGTCTAACCTAATAAGTGGTTAGAGTTAAGTACAGCTAACCTTTTCTGAATTGCTTAGTTTTCGTACACGCCAGAGTGTAATGTATGTAATGTAGCCAACCGCTTTGTTTGCGCTTAGTGTCATTAAAAGTTACGAAATTAAAAGAACAAGCTTACCTTTACAGAGAACAAAGCAATGATTGTAGAGTAGCTAGCAGGACAGGAGCAAAAAGACAATTAGATACTCCGAAGACACGAAAACAAGAAAACTATGTATCTATAATGTGCTTTTGTAAATGAAAGCACTAGGTCTTATCATCATCACTTGATTTGGCTTCGCTTATTAGGTTAGGTTCACTTTGCTTGACTCGATTAGACTCTTAAGAGTAAATTGACTTTTTCAGAACACAATGGTATACGTACGAATACAATTATGAATTCAGTCTGGTCTGGCCAGACCAGGATTTGTCAAGTGATCCCGTTTTCTTATTTTATGGGCTAATTATCGTGTAATGGTCATTAGATGTTCCTTATTCAGAAATTTTAGAAGTCCCACAGTATACAAAGGTCGTCTTTGATGTTCGTGTTTGTTTGAATTTATTTTACTATCACAATTAATTTATTATTCCTTTCACTGAATGCCTAACTAGGTAAATGTGTTTGCAAATCTTCCAAGTCTCTGTTCAACACCAAAATGTTACTTTCCTTTCTTCAAAACGGTAATTGACAGCGAACAAACCGTCTCTCACATACAATTCATTGTTGATTTATAGTAAAACTATCAACTAACACAGTTTAAGGACAAGGGTCGATTGTCGATTATTTTCCACACTCAATGGATAGCTATTGTTGACTAATAATGTATTTTCTAGCACCACAGTATCAAAAACTCACAGTAAATCGATGTCAAGTGTTTTCTTCCAGGAGAAAATGATGCTTCAAGTTGCATGGAACTCCCACGCACCGTTACCAGAAAGGTCTACTGCTTCATCACGATCACCGATACGTTTTCTTTCACCGTTACTTTATTGAATAGACAAAGCACGAATCCTACAGGTGAGTAGTATATTTCTCCAACTTTTAATCAATAGTCACTGAAAACTTGTTATTTTCCAGTTTCATACTCAATTGGTATTAAACAATTCGCAGTATTTATCATTTCTGAGTTACTATTAAAACAAAGGAACGTCAGTTTTCACTTGAAAATGTGGTTTTCAGGGTCCGGTTTTCAACAATTTGAGAAATGCTTGAAAAATTCCGGTTAAAAGCAAGTTTATCACTTGGGATTGTGTAATATTTCACAAAAACTATTTCCTAAATTGCCTACTGGTTGTAAAAACTGTAAGAAATATTGTGTGTAATTGTAAAGGTAAAGGAAGAACTATAGAAGTGGATGCTTCTATTGTATAATCGGAACTGAGCTATTTTACTCGTTTAGGATGAAGTTTAGTACGGGATTGAAATAATGGACAAAAGTTGTGGAATGATGATGGAAAGAAAACAGAGAATTGGACAGACAGAGACAAGACAAGACGTTCTCAAGGAAAACAAGAGTAGGTAGCTAACACGGCTACTACAGACAGAGTACTAGATTACATTGTAAGTTCTCTCAACTTTAAGTATGTACAAGTATGTATAACAATAATGACTGAGTGTGCACGTAATGAAAATGGGTTTACTTGGACAGAAACAAAACGTAAGATACCTACAGGTAACGAAAGTAAAGCAAAGGTAAGTAAACAGTTTGGATGGAAGTTAGAGATGATGTGTGATGTGATGTGAGTATGAGTAAGATGTGATGTGGGGCTAGAGATGGATGAAATGCCAATACCCAAGAGTTTAGTTTAACTAACTCACCCCTTGTGTCTGCCTTTTTCTAAGATAATGTTACTAATGTAATCTAATGCATTGTATTGCAATAGGACGATTCACTTTTCACAGTGACGAAGCCAAGCCAAGCCAATCCAGCTCACGTCAGTTAGTTCATTTTAGCCAGAGCATAGGATACCAGATTCCCTCGCAAAATCCTCAACAGCCGTCGTCAACAATCCATATCCACATCTCGACATTACATTTACATTACATCTGTAACACCACACCAGCCGAGCCAGCCAACGAAAGTAAGAAAAGAAAAGAAGAGCGAAAAAAATCTAAGATAACTCACCCCTTATAAGAAGTTAGTAGCTAACATTGGTAGGTACTTATACGTACACAGTATACTTATATTATTTACTTTTGCCACTAAACTACACTAATAATGACTACATTGTAAAACTAAGTACTACTACCCTACCTATAGCTACTACTCACATACTAACATAACCTAAGTAGTAGTAATAATAAGCTATACTTATAAGTTATTGTAGTATCTAATGTAATACACACAAGTATTGATGTACATGCTAGAGTGATCTGTATATACTACGTACGTACATAAACGCATATACAGAGTCTTTGCAAAAATGAATGAATGATCAGAGTGGAGCGGCATTAGAGGCACAATACAAAACAATGCATTAGCAATACAATAGAAGTCAATTCTACGTAAGTTGTATGTAGATATAGACACAAACAGGGCAAGGCATGATATATATGTAGGTATGTGTGTTACGTAGACATGTTTGTAATGTATCGCTGCAGAAGTGAGTGAGTAGTAGCGAAGTAGGAGCACTTTTACAGTATGGCATAGTAACTTATAAAAGATATCTCTTTTTCCGCATCTGAAGCATACGAAGGAGTAGTCGAGTCTGAAGACAATAATCAGCCAAGCCAGCCAGCATCCCGTTAGTATTATGCTCTCTTGCCTTATATCTGTAGTATAATATCTTGTGCACATTGTACACTGAGGCCGTCAAATGCAATGCACATACATACATACAGAGATATTATAAAATTATAATATCTATTATTGATAGAATGAAGAAAGATATAATATATTGTAAATTGTAACAGTAGAGACAAGGCAGCTGAGTTAGTTGTTAGTACAAGGTAAAATCCTTAATACAGATACTGTTACATATACATATAAACGAGTGAGAGAATCCCCACAGGGTGTGGCCCCGTCCCTTCCCTTTTACCTTCTCATACTGAAATCACATCACAGAGAACTCGTCTCTGATCATAATTTTGCATTGGTAATTCGCAATTCTTCTCTAGCCTGCCATGCCACTCTATTTCGGCTTTGTTGAAATGTAAAGACATGGCTGTACTACTGCTTATCAGCACTAATAGCTGCATACCTAACTATAAATTAGATACACAACTCAATACGTGTCTTGGAGTTACCTTGCTTTTTCTTGTCTTGTATTCCCATCTCATCATCCCTTTTCTTTCACTGAAGAATCTGGCCCAGGCTGGTGTTCCTTTGATTTTGCATGTCTAATAAGAGTCTTCGCAATCCTTTCCTCTTAAGTACATGCAGACTATTATTGTAACATAACACTATTGTTATCTTCTCTGAGGATTTTATAGGCTGTAGTGGTATTTAGTAAGTTGTATACTGTGTTATGTATTATTATTAAGTAAGAGTCCAGCCCATGCCTTGTCCACTCCAGGTAGAAGCCTTGCCCCATAAGACGAGAGAAATGAAAGCTATTGTGCTTGCTCGTAATAAATTATCGAGTGTAAAGCCTGATATGAGATACATGGTGTTTTATTAGGGATATTACGTTATATTTTGTTATGTTATGTTGTTGTATTGTTCCTCGCGGCACGCGACGCTCTATTGTTGTGACTTTTTGGTTTGGAATGCTCAATGGTTTGGTTTGGTGTGGTGCGATGCTATAATATAGTCAGTTTACTTTACGGCGGGGCCTGGCCTGACGTGGAATTGCATGCCGTGGCGTGGTTTCATTTCGCTTACATTGAAATCAGAGTTGAGAGATGAAGAAAAGTGCACACAACAATGCAAACTACAAACTGAGATGATAATAATTTAATGATGATGATTGTAAATTGCGTTGCATGATTCCTGAGCCTTCCCCAGAAAAGTTTATGAGAGCCACAGTGACTACTTGACAGTTTAAGATTGCCTGCTCTAACGAAATAATAATATCAATATTCTTTATCGTGTAATACATAAATGTGAGCACTCTGCCCTTAAAGTACACTTTGCTTCATGTCGATGTCTTGTCTTTACTCTCATTGTTCTCTTTTGTACGAATATCTCTTTACAAAGGAGTAAAAGGGCTGTATCCCATCAGCAGTTGAAAATTGAATGAAAGCTCCTTTTGGCATATGTTTCTGCAAATTATGACTCATTTTTATACTGCCAACTGAGTTTAGAACATATCTAATTCATAAGTTCATGTTCTACAGTGTCTTGCTCTTCTTTCCAGACAAATTTATTGACAAGATAAGGAAATAACTCATTTTCATCGCATTAATCTGTTTCTCGATACATCACATGTCTTTGTGAAAGTACGTTTATGGAGTGAGCATGTCCTATGCAAATGTCATTGCTTTACTTTTCATATGAATACATTAGTGCACATATCTGTATTAGGTAGGATGGGTTGAAGGCCGCAGTTTCCATAAACCTCATATATGAATGTGAATATTCTTCATTGCATTCTACTGACTTGTCGTTCACAAATGTCTAGTGGGGAATATCTTATTTTTTAAATGACGTGACCAGACGTGACCAAAGGTGGCACTTATCCCTATTAAGTTTTGCTTAAGAAAGAAAACAACAGGCGACAACAGCCGAGTCTTCGGCTTTGTCCCTCTAATTATAAAGAGGATTTCTACAGATGGAATTTATCAATTAATCTGAAGCGATGATTTGGGCGTTTGCTTTAATAATGGTATTATTCTCTCTCCTCATTTCAAACGTACATATACTTTGCAATAGCAACCTTCTCCAACATTATTACTGCCAGATTAAAGATTAGGGATTATACTGGTTAAGTGTAAAATATGGCAATGTATCTTCGATAATATGTGTTATTGTACTTCTGTAGTGCACTGTGCTCTATTCTCACTAGGCAGTGGTACTTATTATATTGATTCCTGTTTCAAAGAGGGAAACCGGTTGGATTAGCCAAGGCAATAAGATTCAAGTGATTTGTTGGGGCAAAAAGTGTTACTTTGCGTATAAGCTTTAGTGTAGAATACAAATCTGAAGCGTGGACCCTTGGCGTTTGACTTTGTACTTCGTGGACCCTGTCTTGTCTTATCGTGTACTGTGTAAGTGATTCTGTAAGTATGCATTGTGCTTCGATATTATAGTATAGGAAGCAAGTATATAGGATAAAAGTATTTAAAATAAAGTCTAGTCTACTTCATTTATGACTTACAACTTAACTCACTTGAAATTAACCTTGCTCGCTTCAAGTTGATCTCTTCTGCATACTATCCCATCATAATTCAATTAGTATCCAGATGATTGGTTGTAGTTTCTCTATCTCTACTTATATCAACAGTGTTTTCAATATATTACAACTTTTCAGTTCCTTAATGCCATTGCTTCATACAAGAGCACGACTTATGAGCAGTTTTACTATATTTACTGCTATTTCAATGCAACAATAAACTACATCAGATAAAAATTACCTACATAATTTCTAATACGGAAGTACATAGAGCTCTCCATTGATTTTCTGTGGTTTGGTTTACAGAATTATTGCAATGCATTACCTACATCACTGCATCAAGTATTGCAAATAAATTATCATCACTCAAATTGTTTTTAAAATGCAGTGTACCACCCAGTACAATTCAGATACAGATCCAAGTGAAACAGATAAATAAAGATAAATATGAGACACACATTTAGACCAAGTGCATTCAAGCGTCAAGATGAGAAACAAAATAAATGATGTATTGGCTAAGAGTCCAATTCAAGTTTTTGAGTTTATCCTTACAAAATCTTGATTAAGCTACAGTAGATGATTAATTTTGACATAAGTTTCTACTTATGGCAGCATTGGTATAGCGTGTGTGAAGATTGTATTTAGGTTCAAGTCCCATTATTATGACATATCTGAAATTAAATGCGGAACCTAAACCAAAAGTGCCCTATTACATCCAATGATACTGTATGTATAAAACGGTAGTTGTGTATTGTATGTATTTTTATAGACTTATTGTTGTGAAATAACTTCCTGAAATTGTTACATTGACAAATATCAATAAATAAGGCGAAACATTCCTCAATTTTGTTGGTTAGTCAGTCAGAATATTTTTATGATTTTTTCCTGTGAGTAGTAATATTTGGATAAAGCTATATGAATCCAAGGCGGGGATGTATTGATTAAAGGGCACAAGTTCTTCATGTTCACGCTCACCCACCACTTTCAATGACAAACTCTATGTAGCTATTCCTTCGTGTATATTACAGTCGTGTGGTTTGATTTAACAATTTTGTAGCTTTGTTCTGCTCACCATATTGGTAGGTAGTGCAGTAATATTTATAGTAAAGCCAATAGAGATTTGAATATTAGAAATAATGCAAAGTGAGGTTATTATTTTGTAGTGCAGAGTATTTACCGTGTCAGTTCATTAAGAAAGAATGTTAGCAAGCACTGTAACAGAGAGAGCAATTATGAGAAATTATATCGTTTGACTATTTCACTTGGAAATAGTGTAGAGTAAAATATTTGGTTTATGAAGGATGCAAAAGAGGCTAATTGGAAATTGGTTCATTTGAGTATATTAGAGCGGCAAGTTAATTGTAAGTCGAAGTCCCGAGCGTCAACTCTTTTCAAGGAGCGTTGCTAACTATAATAAGTGGAGATAGGAATAAAACAATGCAATGGATTCTGCTTTGATGATTATCATCATCATCTACATTTCTTCATTTCATACGCTTACATCTGTGAGTGACTCAATGACTCAAGTCAGTCAGTAGCATACTTATTAGTTGAAGTGCTAATGTAAATTGAACAAGCAAAACAAACAACTCTAGTCTGTACGATTAAGCTCGTTTAAATGATTGGCTTGCATTGCATACCGAGGTGTCACTAATGAATTTGCAAATTGTAATCTGTGCTGTGGAAGGTGATATACCTGACGGCAGGGCAGATGAAAATTGACGAGGTCAGTTTATCAGTGAAATTGACTACTTATTTATTTAAATTTATATAGATACTCCATTACACACCTAGACAGACTCAAATGCATATTGCTCTACCGTTAGGGATAATTGCACCACGTACGACTATTTATGTGGATCTGTCTCTAAGACTGCATGCACAATGCAGATTCTTTCCATCCCATAGGTATTAGACAGTTACAGTAAATGTGCTTTTAGTTACATGTAGGCAGTAACTTACTACTCACGCTTCAGTATTTACTAGACAGCTAAATGCCCCTTCAAAAAGGGAGATTTGCTGGTGAAAAGAAAAACGAGGAATTGACCAATGTACTCGCTATAAATGTTTAAACTTGATTGTCTACTATATCCTTATAATATGTTTATACAATAGCTTGTTCATTACAATATTATCGCATATTACACTAATCTTATGGGGTATAGCCACTATGGAATTAAAGTCGAAAAAGTACCAACTAACACTTGAGAGAAACAAGAAAGAAGGACTTCATTAGTGGAAATACGAGCACGTCCGCATCCGATGAGATACCAAATAACATTAGCAAGATGCACACACAAAGCTTAATTCAAAGTGAAGAGCAAATGTATGAAATGACTACATGCTCTGCACAAATGAATCAGTTCCTCGAGTTTTTATAAGAATTATGCGAGGAGTGCTATCAAATACAATTGAAAGCCTTTTCTCTACCATTTACTTGAGAGAGGAGCATTAGAGATGCTGGCTCTACGCACATGCATTCAACTATCTGAACATTAGTATACATATTAATAACAGCGCATAAAGAAAGTTGAAAAGAAGGCTTGCAATTGCCTTCCCTTCTTAGCGTGCAGACATTTGATGGCTTACAATGTGATCTGACGTGATCCTCTCGAGCCTCATCTTAAAAAGTGGGAGAAAAAACGGGGAAAGAAAACCAACTCAGATTCTTCTCTAACTTAATCTTCTTTCCTCCTTATCATTCCACACGAATTTGAAATCGTAGACAAGAAAATATCACAGTCCAACTGATTTGATCGTCTAGTACAGTAAGACAGGTAAAAATAATCATTTTAAATTACCTCGTTCAATCTTAGGCAAAAAGTAGATTGAACACTTATGCAAGTGTCTCACCTGAGATACGAGACACGTTATTAAATTTTAATACAATTCATAGTTGAGAATCTTTAATGACAAAATGCACTGATTGACCCGAATTCATGTCTTATATGTGTATGTGCATGCGGCTGAGTCTGTTAAATTTTATTCTGGATCTGCCTTTGCCTTGTGCTCATTTCTTTAGCTCTATTGTAAATCTTGGGTTTTATTACGAGGATAGGCATAGACTTACTAAATGGATACTGTCACATCTTGTCATGCCGATAGGTTGATAGGGTTTTGTAGCGATAATTCACAGTAATATGAAATCTACGAGGTCAATCATTGTGCTAATATCAGGAGTAAATATAATTCCGTGTTTTTTATTTGACAGAGTCCTCAACGCTCCCTACATTAGTGCAAATTAGTGTCACTTTCCTCCTAGGGATCCAATGGGCTATTCGCCAAATTCTTAGATACATTCTCCTAGGCACACAATGATAGTGATAGTGATGATGCATTTTATTATTAGTACAAGAAATGATCATAAATTTACTAAACATGATACACGTAAGATCATACTAGTAATATATGAAATATGAATCTGTATTGAGATTGTAGTTGGATAGATCTGATTTTAAACAGAAATTAACTGGCTGAAATACAAAATAATAATCTCCAAAAATGCAAAAATATTTTGTACCTGTACAGTACCTATTGTACCTTTTCGAAATAATAGTTTAGAAAATTAAAAGATCATCTGTAGATGCGTTGTTTTCATTTTTTTTGCAAATTGTTCATATTGAAGCAAGTTGAAAATGTAGAAAAGTTAAAATCCAAATTCTAGTATTGTGTGATGTGTTAATACTAATTATATTGTGATGCGATGTGATAAAAAATGTGGAAAAACTAATGGATTAATCAAGGGGATATTAGCGATAGAATGTAGGTGGCTGGTACGAGACGAAGTGCATTAACACTTTCCTCACAATTGCAGATTGCATGATCTGTGTTATTATGTAGAGATAGACCGTAGCCATGCACTTCTTGTTTCGTCTGTTCTGTCTCTGTAACATTAGTGTTCAAAGCTATTAACGCTGATCCGCACTCCACACTTACATCTTAGCATCATTACTGTTCACTTGTCCTGTGTAGTCAGTAATCCTTTGTTGGACTATGTAATATATGTTTGTACATATGTACTGGGATCTATTATGAATTTGAGTAATGTAGTCACACATAGTATTACCTTAAACATACCTGACTCACCTAAGCCATGTTGATTCTGAGTGATCCGAGTGGATATATTATTTTACAAGTAATAATAACAACAAGATCATGTACAAACACACATAAAGTGCTAATCGTGTGTCCCACCACAAAGTGAATTCAAAGATACAAACTAAGGCGTGCTTCTCTAATAGGCCATATTTCAAAAGCGCCTTCTTCGATGCGATGTGTTCTTATAGATATAATTTCTTTATAATGTGGCAGCATTTTATTATACCCTTCATCATCAACTCTCAGGAGTTTTAGCGTCAAGTCAACTACACAAGACTAGGCTAATTGTAACAGAAATCTTTTAATGTACATTCATAAAATACGATATGATACTGATATGATATCGACAGATTTTATTGTGTATGTTAGTTGAGATTGGAGGTCTACGCCCTTGGTTCGGTCTGACTTGTATCTAGTATTATTAGGACGTATTATATCGATAAATTGTAGTTGAGATTACTGTGGGTAATTTATAGCGGAGTTGTAGGCTAAAGTTGATCAGCATGGAGTACATTACCTAATTATGCGCATACTTATTGTTATTATAGTTAGAATGTCCTCAGACCTTCTGTTGCTACTCACCCCTCTCCAAATGATCGACAAAGACAACCCAGTCCACTCACTCTAGATTCGCATGACAATCAGATCAAATCACACCACATCTCTTCAAAAATGATCTTCTTGACTTGACGTGCTTCTTTTGCTCTTTCTAGACGATATTATCATCATGATGGTGTGGTCGTTTATGCTCGGCTGTGGTTTGATACAGTTTATGCTTTCCATATGAATTTGTTGTTTTCCATGTATGCAGATCTTGATCTGTGTGATTCCTTTTATTGTTGTGATTCCTACAAGATGCCATGCCACTGCCACCGACCGGCCCAACAACAATGTCCGTTTTCTGTCTCCCAAACTATAATAAAATATACTGATACCAATATGTAATAGATTCAACTACTTGCTACAGATATCCAACTGCGCACACATTTGCATTACTACTCTACTCGTACTCATCCACTTTTCTAATCTTATGACGTTATGACTATGACAATGATGACCGAGCTGCATCACCTACATACTTTAGCGTTTTTTATTACTGATCATTTTACAAGGAAATACTATATCCTAGATTTACTTTTCCAACTCAAACTGAACCAGTTTCAGCAAGATTAATCAAATCCACTTTTTCATCCTCAACTTTCTCCCGCATAACTCCAAAAGTTCAGCTTATTTCATATTCTAACACAAAAGTTCAAAATATACATTAAACAACAAGATTTTATAACTAATCAATGAAAAAGTCTGAATATTTCGATTGGTTACCTACTAATGTTATGTATTAAGTTATGCCTGAAAATATCTAAAAAATTTGCATGGTCATTTATATAACTTGGGAATACTAATTGAAGTTCTAAATTCTAATCTTGCCCGTTACAAAAAACTAACTTCTTTCCTGTTAATACCTGACAGACAGTACATAAACTAATAATATGTATCAATGATGTATGTATGATTTAAGCAGGTACTTATAGGTCACATGAAGCTGAATGATACAGAGAAGCTTAATTTTTGAATGCTGTAGAAAGACAGTGTATGTGTTGACGTTGGGCGGACGACATGATGATTGCATATTATGTGGACTTAAGCTGTGCATAAAGCAAGACTGAGATACATGTACGTATATAAGACATGAATGAACTGTTTTAACTTGAAAAGAAATAAAGATATCTGTATCATCTGTACGAGTAAATGGGATGAAAGGGCTATTCAAAAAAGTACGTAGGTATCAAGACACACACTTTCATACTGTTTTGTTTGATTTTAACTAGAGTAGCCTAATTACGTCCTCCGCCGTCGTTAACTTCTCCGCGTGTTTCCTCCTAATAGACTAACGAGCTGGCTGGTTTGTTTGGCTACGTTTCGTTGGCGTGGCATGGCATGTACCGTACAATCTTTGTTTTTCTATCTTTTGAAGCACGAGAACCCCTGTTTCAGCAGTTTGCTTAATATCACGCTATATTATACTATTTAGACTATAAGCTAATGATTTTATATGGAGACTGCATCAAGTAGCGCTGGCAGCGTGCATACATGCAAAAAGTAAAACTGCAGAAGAGGAAAGTAATACGAACGGTAATATGGCAGAAGTATTTAATTCGCAATGTTCTCTACGGGCATGGGGCTCCTTAAAATTAGGAATCCATAAAGTACATGAGAGCAAGGCCTGTGAGCACTTCCGAAATTAGAGAGGGTTGCATATGCATGATTTGCAAATGAGAATGAGAGTGAAATTCCACCTTGTTTACTGTTTTCGTGAAACTCGAATTTGGAGGAAACACGAAGAAACGATACTCTCTGGATAAGAAAGTCTAAATGTCTCAAATCTAACGGGGAGAATGTGAATTCCTAATTTTGTTGATATTTGCGATAGCCAATCTGCTGAAGGGTTTATGACCATTTTACTACCGATAAAGTCGAGACGAAGGCGAGGTGATCCAATTAATAAATAATGACGTTTCACTTTCCGTGTGGCTATAAATGTCATTAAGACACACTTCATATTACCATACTTCCTTGATGAAATTAATATTATTCCCGTACGGCACATACTGACTTACTTACTAATTTTCATACAGACGATGACGATAATTCATAAATGGGTTTATCCTAAGATTGTCTTGATGAAAATGCCTAAAGATTTTTTGCCATGATCGTGAAGAACATGAGCATCCTGTAGGCAAAAACACATACACGTATGACGTATAGTCAATGCATTTCTACGTCTCAAGTTCTCACAAAGAGTACGTAAACTAAGCGTTTTTTATGTGCTATTCTATTAGTAGCAAAACAACATCACTGCGAGGTAGTTGCAAATAAAAAAACTTCGCGTCCCGGTACCGGATGTGAATACGTTTACCAAGTGTAAGTACTAAAAGTGCAGATGTGTGATGCAATACATATTCAAGATACAAAAATAATCCTTCCTTAATTTTTTTCAGTATCTATCTATGATTCCTAGAATATACACATACTTATTGACCGTTACTGCGATCGTTTATAACAATTTTGGTTATAGGTCTTTTCAACGAAAGCTTGTCAACGAAGTACATTACAACGACAACATTTCAACGAAAGTACAGTACCACGATTGTACTTCATCAAGGAATATGATTTATTTATGTGTGCAATTTATCAAAATATATTTTGTGTATAGTTGCAGATTAATATAATAGTCATATTCAGGCAAAGTCTTCGCAGAATCGGCGCGAGACTGCAAAGGCGGTAACGTTTTTGAACCCACAACGCGGCTTTTCATTGGTTGATCCATCTGCGATCAGATTTTAGATTTGCCAATCCAAAAGGCATGTTTAGTACTTCTGCGAAGACTAAAGTAAACAAAAGTCTGCGCTTCTGCGGTTTGCAACTCTGCAACTGAAACTGAATATGGCTAATACTTAATTCGCTTTAGTCCAAGTTCAACCCACCCAGACATAATTTTTTGTTGAGGTAATTCCGTTCTATAGTGGACTAACCGAATAGCGAGATTTTGGCTAAGGCCCTGTATTCAAAATGCATTTGTGTGTCAACAATGTTTGGAATTTGATTATTGCTGATTATTGATTATACTAGTTTTGCAGAAATTTGCAATCAATTACGGCTTTAAGCACCACTGAAAACCGCAGTTTACTGTGGGTGTTTGTTTATCATCTTATGTTTGAAGAAAATAATCGATTTATTGTATATCGATGAGGTAGAATGGAAATGACATGTAGGTATGCAGACGTCCATTTACAAATAAATGGGAAATTAAATGTAGTAGTTAAGCAAGGAGGATTGTAAAAAGAGGTCGTATCACAAGATGATGACAGAATAGTTGTGTTTTTGCTATCTAAAAAAACACGGAGAGAGCAAGACAGGGTTTGACTTCTGCTGGTTTCCTAAGATGATGATATCAAGAAGAAGATGGCTTTAAATCTTTTATAAGGATATAAAATAGTCGATTAGAATTTTTTGGTTGACTACTAAATGGCATTGTCAAATCAACAAGTCTGGGTCGAGTTGGTATAAGAAAAAAGGTGTTTATAGTATAGTCCAGGAATTTCAAGGTATACCACTTATGTGGCGGACAGTGTGCGTGTTAGTGTTAGTGCCAGTCGTCAAAATAGGCTGATCCAAGCGAGTAGTGGTCACCTGAAGTGGAGATGACTATAATACTGTGTGATGTGATGATGATGAGATGGGATGAGATAATGCACATGAAGGAAGAAAGATGCCTTCTGAAGGCTCGTCTTTCTCATCACATCATCAGACATCTAATCCGCATCTGCCTTAACATTTATATTATATCTTCTGCAGATACACCACCTCGCCTGTGAGTTGTCATGTCTCTGTCTGGCTCTACCTACCTCCTCGTCTATATTATAGTCCTATTGTTTATAGTCTGTGATGTCTCTACCTAATAATATGCAATTCAATCCTCATTCAGATGGACATACCTACAAAACTCATCCCTTTTCTTTCTCTCTTCATTATTTACAAAAAGTGGAGTCGTCGACTACAGAAGATACTCGGGCGTATTCATTTCCTCTATCTTATCCATTTGCAAGAATTACTACTTGTTAACTACAGACCTATCTACTTAGCAAGCTATTATCATAAATATTGTATTACCGATCTAAAAGACAAGTCATTCCAGTCTGTGTGTGTAATGCAGACGGAGACGTAATCTAACCCATATACAGGAAAACCAAGCCTATATAAGTACAAAAGATAATCTGACCTAATAATTATTTTTTCCTTTTTGTAAGTACTCTCCATCTCTGCTAATATTCGTATTAATCCAATCCTGTTTGCATTGCCGTCCACTATTCACACATCGTGCACGATGCAAAAAGGTCTACGCAAATTGAATCAGAGCAGGAGAGAGGCACAGACTGGCACCGCCCTAATTAACATTCTAATTCAAGTGGATTTCGCACCAGTTTAAAACTGAAGAACGCAATTTAAGCTCTTCCATCCGCTTGCTTCGTGCTAATGTGTCAAAACTCGGGAAAAAATCACTACGCAATATCAAATGTCTCTCTATGGCATCATATACGAGAAAATGCTTCTAAATGCAAAGTACTACCTACTAGTACCTACCTAATTCAAATACTCAAAGCGAAATAATATTGTCGCAATTTGTGACTTGTAATAAGTTATCCATCGTAATTATGCATGATATTTGTAAACTTTTACAGATTGTAGAGCAGCTTTTATTGGAAGCACTAGGGTGGGAGACGCTTTAATCTATTGCAGAAAGTAGTTAGTCGGACTTTGGTGTGCTTTTGGTAGGGCACTTTAATATTTTGCAATATGTGTAACGATTTTAATATTAATCCATATAAAGCAGTAGCTTGCTATTACTATAGGCATATTTTTATTTTCTGTATATACTAGTAAGTAGTAGTGATCAAGAAGTCAATATCGCACCATCATTTGTTTCAACAGGTCTGTGGATTGGATGGAATTGGATTGCCGATTGGTTTGGCCTGATTTGATTGCATTTTGAGTGATTTAGTAGATGAGCTGAAGAGATAAGACTATCCAATCATCATCTCTACTACCAACAGAATCCAACTTAACAATCCACAGACTTTTTACCTTTTAACCCAGCCAATCTTCCAATTGACTTTACTTTTACTTATTCTGTTACAATAGAAAATGCATTTAGCATTAGGATAGATTGCCTTTAGACCTTTAAGAATTTATTGCACCAACTTCTCTCTACACTTGATACACATAGTCACATCCACCCAACTGCAGATAGCCCGTGTATAATTTACATGGTGGTGTATGCAAAGTAGATTATTTCTATGCATGACTCTCAATCTCTGGATGCAAATGCAAGTAGCTTGGAAATGTTTTTGTGAATTTTCCCCTTTTCTATTTGGTAGTGCTAAGAAAATGAGATACTACGGTGACGGCTATTGGTATTGGTAATAGAGGCTTCCGGATTCCCAAATCACGATTCTGCTCACTTTTTCATCTTTGAGTGTCTATCCCAATTTTTCTATTATATCATTCGACACATCAAGTTGGGATCATTCTGGTCCAGTTTTAAGAAAAGTCGATAGCATTGTGCGAGGGGATATCAGTCTATGCATCAGAAAATAAGTAGTCTACTTATTTACAGCAATTTAATGTTCAACCTGAAAATTTATTACGCAATTGACAATTGAACTCGAAAGTTGGTTTGATGTTGATCGTCAATTGTTAAGTGTACTTAGCCTTCTTAAGTTCTTAGTATTACTATTAGTCGAAAATGTTAAGTAAAGCTAGATAATGCTAGTAAATCGTACAAAGTAACTATGCTACTCTTTATAGTCTTAGCAAATGCCTCCTCCTATCTGATGCTCTTCTCTGCTATCGTATAATGTGACTTGCAGAAGAGTAATGCAATCTTATACAAGGGAAAATGGAATGGAATTTCAATCCAAGCATTGTGCTACCATTATACAATAGAGTTATCGTAAAATGCTCTCTGCTACAATATATTATTTAAGTAGCTATATGCACAATACACTTTTATAGATGTTATATAAGAATCTTATTGTCCCCTCCCTTCTTCGCTATGCGAATCTTTGAAGGTATGTACATTCGTGCGACTTTTGCGAATAGTTACAGCGATCCGTTAAAAAATGAGACTGTGTATACATGCCAATCATGAGTTGCACTATATCCACGATTAGCAAAGTAATACCACGTATTATGCAGCGATGTAATTTGCATGATACGCAAAACTTTGTGACTTATTTATCCTTAGCTAAACGATATACTAGTTCAAGTATACATTATATAAAATATAACGTAATCTGTAATGGCAGTTTAAATATGGGGAAGGGAACAAAATATAGCTCGAGAGGCAGTAGTGAAGCAAAAGGCAATCTATCCATCTGTGACAGACACTCTGTCACGTCTTTAACCTAATTTCTTCCCAACCCAAACCAAATGCAGGATTCTGATATTCTCAATCCACTACTATCTTAGATTCGAATGCACGGGCTACCAAATCTCAAATTATTTAATACATTTTTGATGATTTCTAATTGACTTGCACCGCAGCCGAGTTGGGAAACTGCAGTGGTTTAATAACTAGGCCTGCTAGATACGTATACTTAATTTCATATTATAATTCTATGTAAATAGATGTGGTCTTGTTCTTGTTCGTCTCATGGCTACTATATCATACACGATCCAATGAGTGCTCTGAGTAAACGCTCTGGTATTTTAACCATTTTTCGTCCTTGTGCATTTTTTGGCTTGAACAGCTACACAAACAGTTGTTTGCATTGCACTAGAGTAGAAATCAATTATTTATGACGTTTCAAACGCTTCCTATTGCGCACATGTAAACAGTACTTTTTACAGAAATATTTAAGCCTGACATTTTCCTGGTAATTACAACCTGACAACCTGCATTCACAAATTACGCAATTTAGCATTATCATTTTTCAAAATATCCAAAAGTAACTTAGTAATTTTTTACTGTCTCCGCTTCAATATTTGGGAAAACCATGTCCGTAAACTAAAAGGCCCAGTTTTCTAGTTTTAGATTAATTTTTTAAAATTGAGAAAATAATTTGTAATACCAATTACTAAATTACGTAACCAATTTTCAATCACAATAGTGTTACATTATCTGCTAAGGTCTACTGTCTGAAATAATAAAAACTGAAATAATTTCACTTACAGCTTTAAAGTACAAAAATTGCAATTTAAATGTAAATAGTATTGAAGATTTCTTTCCAGATTTAGTTTGTTCTTACTAAGTCAATCTATAAAAGAGTTAGTATAAATACCCCATTCCTTATAAGAATACCTCATTAGAGACATACAAAATAGTTACGCTATCATTATGCTGAATTGCTAAAAACGTGTACTGAAATAGTCATTGCATTTTTAATAACTGATTTGTGAATTTTTAATTACTGATTTGTGATTTCATACACTATAATATAAATGACATAATATGTGATTCTTGGACCCGTTGAATCTCTAATGCATCCAATTTTGTAGCAAATTGTTACTTTGGGTGTTTGACTACGTATGCAACAAAATTGCAATGATCGAATTTGGGTAGCCTCAACGAACATTTGATTTTCAGATCGTTAACGCGGACGTTTATTCTTCATAGCAAGTGCGATAGGGATTTAAACTTTTGTGTTATGGGTCAACCGGTAGTGCAACACAAGACTCTCTATTGCAACGTGTTTGATGTGTGATAAAAGAAGTCTTACGTCAAATCTTTTCTGACTTTAAGTGGAGAAAATGAGAAAAAATGATATTAAATATCAGCTGCCAAAGATTATATTTCTGACAGAGATTTCTGCATATGTTTTTATTTTTTATGTGAAGGCTTGTTTATTACAAGTTGGTTATTTACCTAAGGATGGCAAAACAATGGGATTGGAGTGTCCAAACATGTAAAGGGCATTTCTGCAAGTCTCTACTCTAATTACAAAGAGCTAGTTAAAACTCTATTGTATTTAGAGTTGGTGCAGAGGGTGTTAGGTAAAGTGATGGCTATGCAGACGTGTTTTGTGCAGACAACAGACCAAGTGACTGAATTGGAATATCTCTCCGTTTTCTTTAATTCTATCTGAGATTTGTGGGTAAGTGATGCATGAGCATGACGAGAAGGAATGTTCATGTGTCCTACCCCGTCTGTGTATGTATTCCATTTTATTGCGATTCTTAAGTGTAGTATTATATTGCAATAATAGGAATGTATTAGATTAGATTGGTTGGAAGGACGAGAGGAGAGCAAAGAGCAGCGTCCGTGCCGCCGCCGACGTTGTTGGTTGAAGCCGAAAGTGAAACTTGAGAGTTGCACTATTCTAATGTAAAATTAAAAATGAGGGAGCATTATATTACTTATTAGTCTGCTCTTGTCAGACTTGGGTTGAATTCCCTCCTAGCCCTAGTAGATACAAACTCTAACTTGGATTTAGTTAGCTCTAAGGTAGGCATTCGCAGTAAAATAAGCTAGGCACGAATAAAAAAGATGAACATCAACTTTACATGATTTTTTATGGTTTCTATATTATTGTATTCTATAGAGACCAACTCTTCAATTATTGAGATTTAGTTTACATGTGTGTGTGTATTGTGTTTGTCTAGAAAAATATTTCACACACATTACGATGCCTGAAACTATTGCTCTGATGCTCCTTTTCTTATCAGTTGAGTTAGTTGAGTATGGTCTAGATTTTATTAGCTACAATTTGCAGGTAGCAATCTAGCAATAGCTTGTAGTAACATCAAGAAAATTGTGAAAATGGTAATTTCTTTTAGATACAATTTAGTTTACGATGTTGCTAATATGAGTGTATGTAAAAGCGCAGGAACAAGTTGGAAATGACAGTCTTGAGCACAAAGTGGGATGATGAAAAGAAAAGATGTAAAGCAAGATGTCAAAGAGTACAAATTAAGTGCAGTGTGTAGAATGGACCTTTCTTTTGTTATGAAAATCCGGAAGAGAGATGTGAATAGGTTGAGTCGCATTCGCAGTCGCCATCAAATCAATTGAAGCAACATCATAACATAACATAACAGAACATCAAAGCAAAACCTTGCAGGAAAGAAGAGTAGAAAAAACCTGCACTAGATTCTTTGTATGTATAACAAACAGACAACTAACCTAACCCATCAGAGTCTAACTCTAACCTAGGCAATCAAATCCAATTAAAAAGCGAAAGAACGCAAAGAAACCGAGCAAGAACAACTCCGCATCCATCAAATCCACATCAGACAGATCACCATCACCAACTCGTCCACTTTAGCATTGGAATGGATTCTTTGGGTGTGGCACACTCTTATATACTCACTTAGACTCATACTTGCTCCTATTTTCTACTTATTATTCACTGCACTGCGACTGACGACTACTTTGCATTGTAACTTGAAAGTACATAGATCAAGAAGGTAAAGAAGCCTTAGAGCATCCACATCGCATCTCGAATAGTCAAACTCCATCACAATCACCTCGTCCTCCTCACATCTCCTCTGTCCATCAAAAGAACAAGCAATAGAAACACTTAGCCAGCCTGTATCAATATCCTAATAGTCAACCTATACACTTCACAAACATGTACAAACACTTTGGCATCAAATATTTCATTGCAAAGAGATGCATGCATATATTATATCTCTACTCTAGTTCTGTCCATACCAAACAAAAATGATATTGTAGAATGTACATAGAACCACAGAATTCTGTAATATTTAATAGCACGTAGAGGTTTATAGAGATACACCTGATGCACATATAAAGTAACTAAGTTCATTGGACATGGAGACGGGAGCGAAAGTGAAATTAGTGCAAAAGTAAGTAATTCTATCATTCTGTGTATCTCTTGTTCTGATACAGATACACCAGACAGATTGCAGATTCTGCACTAGATATTACTAGATATGTATTTGCTTTGGTTTGGTCAATTGGCTTCTGGCTTCGTTTCCCTTGCCAATTGCCATGTAACTTACTAATGTAATAAAATGTAACACGATGATTATATGATGATTGGTGCGTGCTTTGAAATCGCAATATGCCCAGCTACTAAATATACACAGTCCCAGCCTTCCCTCACAGCTATACCATTTTACTATACTCTCTTATTTAGTATACTCTAAAATAAGTATAAAGATCTTTATATATCTCTTATCATAAATATCTTATCGCTAAGTATTACTTACGTAGTATAGTAGGTATGTTTGTATATCTAAGTAAGTATTATTCCACTCCCATAAAATCATTGCCTTAAACTGCAGTAAATCTAACTTTTCCATTTGGGATTGCATTCGAGACTTAATGAAGACAGTGGAGAAGTAACTGCATATAGTATGCGAGTATAATATGATGGATAACAAGTGGCATGGCCTGCTCTCCTCGAAAATCTACAGAAATCCTGGCCTGGCTTAACTAAACTGTATTAATACACTTTTCCCCTGGGCTAAAACTGTTTCTATCTATAGACATGTGTGTTCTATTCTCATAGATAATTGGATTGAATGCTATATTATATATACTCTATACACTATGGATATGACTTTTAGTCACTCTACATGAATAGCCTAAGACAGAAACTTGGATTATCATAGAGAATGGTAGTAGATGGGTTAGCGCTCACTCTGCGGTCCTTCTTTTCCTTTTCTTTCCTTTAATTCATTCATAGTTTTCAATCTACGTGGGCAGATTGAAACTAAACTACATAGATACTTCAATGTAATATATTACATTATTATTTTGCTCGCTACGTGCTCTCTGTAAGACTTATTTACATGTACGACTCCTAATGTCCAATCTGCACGCGGAATTATAAAATTGAACACAGTTTATTCTTGCTGGGCCATTCCATTCCTGTCGGCGAAAATAGTCATTTTCTATTTTCTCACGAAAATGATACGTCCATTTACTTTTACTCCAAAGGAGACGGAGACACCACTGATAGCTCAGTTTCGCGTGCAGATTGAAGTGGAAGGTAGAAGGAGCGACAGATTTAAATGAACATCTCATCTGAACTAGTTAAGGCTTGCTAAACCAGAACTTTGTTAATTTTAGGCTATGCTATGCAAATGAGGATATAATAGCCTTACTATTCTATTATGCACAGTAACTAGAATGCGTGCTGCTGTTTTTATTTTCCTATCTCTACTCTTGCATGTATATTATTATGATGATATAGCCCTACAACCACTCTCTGTATTACTACATATTTTTTTCCTCTGGCCACAAGTCTTTTGGCCAAGTTTGCATATTATTATTGTCGTCTGACTTGATTACAGACTCGAGCCTAACATTTCAAGAGAGTCATAAACAGACGACAATATTTTCTGACTCGTTTAAGCATGGGGAAACGATGTAATTATCAACAAGGTAGTCACAATGCACACTGCCATTTTTATTATTGTTATTATTTATGAGTTGTTAGTTACAAAAAGACAAGGCAAACGCAAAATCCTTTGTACTTTAGCTACTATTCCTATTAAATTGTAAATATTACACAATTACCCCGTATGTGTATAACAAATTTAAGTGACTTTGCTTTTCATTGGCAGAGACATAATAACTTTGGTTAGGTATAGATAAAACTTGCAAAATATTAGGGACTTTGCATTTTGTGTAGCAAAACTATTCGTATGCATTATTGTTTGCAGATAGCATATGTATATGCAGTAGTATTACGGTATCATTGCATTTGGTATATGTTTGTATCGAAATATTTGTGGCTTGTTATGGTATTGGTTGTTTTGGTGTGGTGTATCCCAGTATCCTGCCGGTATTAAATGCGATGGGTTAATAAAAAGTTTGTAATGCACATTTATGTAGGTACCTGTTGTGCTGTCTTGTTTATGATCACATCCCATCAGGGTATTATTAAGATGTACTTTGCAATCTCACTCATTGTCACCGTGCGGTTTGGTATTTCATATTTATTAAGAGAATAGAACAACATTTGTTGCGACATTTTCTAATTTTTTCCCTTTACACATCCATTGCTACATCAAAATGTAGAGAATGATAGAAACTTAGTTTTTATTACGTTCTGCCATACACGAGGTCGACAGATTTTACACAGTAGTTATTTTAGTGTATAAACATAAATTGGATTGCTAACAGGGAATCAATGCATTGTTGACTATAAATCTTGAACAAAGGGGAATTGTAGGGATTCCATGAAAATAAAGAATATGTACCTATAGTTTGACATTTGCATATGGTTAAGTGGTTTAGATGCCTTGTGGGCTATGGTAAATGAATATGCGTTAAATGTTATGCAATGCTTTAGCTATTTTCATAATTGCATTAAATAACTAGGCATAACATGCCCTTCCAATAGTTCCATGGCTGAAATTTGCATCAGAAGAATGAAGAACAGTGGAATGTAAAATGATAATTCTCCGTTCATGTAAAAATCACACTGAACTTGACAATTTCGAATCAAGTCATAAATAATAAATAGACAGTTTAGAGGCAAATAAAAAATCTCCAATGCAAAACAAGTCAAAGCGGGGAGGTTTGCTACTGAGGCATTAAAGTTGAATGAATTAGGCTATTAAACAGTACCTCAGTAGTTATCTTGTGTATGGAAGATATGAATTATACTTATTTTGCTCTTGTGAATGTATAAATATGATTTTAAAATACATCTCCGTCTTTGCGGCAATAACATACCAATGAATATTGATGGAGCAGCTTGAAATGTTGGGAAAAGAGCATTCCCTAAATATGAATGTTCAGAAAGGAATGAATGAATAGGAAAATAAATGGGATTCATGATAGCCCTAAGTGACCATCAACAATTTACATCTTTAGTAGAATTCACAAACATGTAATATCAAGTAGACACACAAAATAGTTTACAATGTGCATAAACTCCTCTCAAATGTGCTTTTCGAACATTATTTTCCAAGTATTGCATGTAGGTATGTAAATAGTGAGTACCTTCAGATGTACTTGCTTTGCATTTCAACTTGATAGACAAAAATATGAAAATTTTACAGAGAAAAAGCCTTAGAGGAAGAGCAAAGATGATGATTATGTATACAAATCTGAAACCGACTCGAGAATTTAAAGCAGCAATGTGTTTATGTACTTAAATCCTTTGTATGTATGTAGAGATGAGCAAAAAAGGACACAAACTATTTGAACTATCTTGACTTATCTTATAATATCTGGTAACAACCTCAGTACAATTTTCAGACGAAGGTGGAAATGAAAATGCAAATAGCGCAATAAAATATGTAATATAATGAAGGAAAATCTCACACATCTTGGCATCCTAGATGAATCCTTCATTACATTAAATAGTGAAGTAAAGTATTCATAATGGGATTTAATGTGAAATGATGTTAGAATGGAAAGGAGCATCAAATCTAATGTCTAGCACAACGGATGAATACAGAAATGAAAATATTGTAAATAAATGAGTGTGGGAGCATGAAATCTCTTTGTCTCTACGCAGTTAAACCGTCTCATCACGATTTACCACCTGGAGCACATTTTCCTCAAAAAATAACCGAGTCTCACTGAAAGAAACTATCACTCCTTTCCAATTACAAATGATGAAATGAGATGCACCAATTTAAAAATACTCGATTGTTTTTGGCCACATAGATAGCTTTTACTATCATTTCCCAATTTATTTATATCCGTAATAACTTGTATTGTAGATATGTAATTGCATTACCACTTGGTACTCACAGACAAGTTCAGGAAAAGAATTTAACTTTACTTCTGCTTAATAAACGTAGTTCGCAGTTGGTCATCCAAAGACTTCTAATGATGCTTGATGATTACACAAAATAAATAAAATATATTTAGTATTTCGAGAAAATGCGAAATATCTACTTTATTTTTTGAAATTAGGGAAGGTATTTGAAATGGTTACTTAATGGGAGTCGCCAAGCGGTTTAAGTAGGCATAGTAGTAATGAATGACATTTACATTTACCTTTCCGTCATCTTCACCCGTCCTTCCGGCGACGGAATAATTGCAATGGTGAAGCAAGTAAATTTTATTGGATGGCAAATGATTGTCCTCACTTACATACAAAGAGCCACATAAGAAGCATTAGCGATAATATTTGGTTAAGGATTTAGGGTGCTTTGCCGAGAAATTCCTGTGTAGTGGAGATTTAACCTTTTAACTGTGTAATATTCATTAGTTGTGACTTGAGAGGAGATAAGATGAAAAAGAGTTTCTCTCGACGTCAATAAAATGGTTCAGTTGTTTTCTCTGTTACAATTTGGAATTACATATATTAGATTGGAGAGTGGGGATGTTGTGTAGTATAATATCTTGTCTGGTGCGCATCACACATACTAAACTAAACACTAAAGCCACTAATGCATCCTCTTACCCATTCATTACTCTCGTCTCGAGGACATAATCCTTGTCATTGTTTTTCCACATTAAATGTAGTTAAATGTGGTAGCTTATGCACACTAAGCACCTTCGCGGGCTCAAAATCTCTTCTTGTAATCTGTGGGTATCAACTCAAAACCTCCCGAATTGTTGTACCTCCCAGTTATAACCATGGTCATATGAAGAACGGTCAACGGACTCCCTATTCCATTGACTCAATAGTTAGAAATAAAACTTGCGCGATTCCAGGAGATGGAACTCGCATCGTTTACCCTTCACTCTGCGTATCTCCCACTCACAATTCAGTGACATCTTCGAATTTTCCGACCTACTTTGACCTGTGTATGCAATTACGACAATCTTTCTGAGATTTCAAATTGACCTCTTTCGACTTCGACCTTCTGATGAATAGAACTCAAGTTACAACCAATTTCATCGCAGCCTCTTTTATAGCCAACCCGCGGACACATAGAACTGAAAAGTGGGTGGGGTTCGATGTCCAACATAGGGGGTTTTGGTTTTCACATGGGATATCTCGATGTCACCCCTTAGTGGATTCCACCCCTTTACATACAAATCTCCACTAGTGACTAAAATAACAACTGATTGTGTCCGAACCTTCCCCTATACCAATCATAATAATTTTACTGATCTTTAGAATGACCAATTTGATCTAAGAGTGATTCTTCTGATCTCTCACTTTTTCAGTTTAAGCAGATTTGACTAACTAATCCTTAATCCTTTTGGACTGTGATCCTAATAATGTATAAGGGATAGAAAATGCCCTAATTTTCTAAATTCGGTGAAACTTTTTTGAACTGAAATATTGAAAACCCGAAGTTCTAAGTTAGTTCAATGAGTTACTGGAAACGAAATTTTCCTCCCATTCTTCCAATGTAAAAATCCAAATTTCAAAAAGTCATAAAACGATTCCTATAAAACCGAAATTGACACAGGAGGAGGTTCTGAGTTCTGACTATGATTTGGAGCTGTAGAAAAGTTTTGAAAGAGATCGGTTAAGGCTTTCTAGGAAAGCTCATTACCTTGTTGTGAAAGATTTCTTGGAGGCTTTAGGGTTCATTTCCCGTATAAAAATGAAGTTGTTCATCGTGTTCCTGGTCCTTCTTCCAACTATTTGTTTTGGTAAGCAGAGTTGAAGTTTGTTATTTCATTCACGGATCTTCCAAATATGCTGATTGAATATCTGAAACAGTTATAATGGAATGATTTGATTTGTTTGGAATATAGGACTCAAGTGTTACGCATGTTCTAATAATACGAATGCTAAATGCAAGACAAAAGAAGAAGAGGCGTGTAGTACTAGGTACCAAAACCCCTGGTGCATATTCGAATATGGGACTTTTGGTGATGATATTAAGACGGAATATACTATCGTACGCTGCGAGTATGAAAACCATAGAAAGGAGGGAGGCTGCATAGACCTCCACTACAAAGCTTCGGGCGGAATGTCAAAGAAGATGCTATTGCAAAAAGAATTTGTGTAACGGAAACAAACTAAGTGCAGAGGAATCTAACCGCAAATCCAACTCGGTATCTCTCGCTCCTGGATCATCGATTGTGACTTATCTGATGAAGTCGCTAGTCATTTCCTACCTTTTCCTTAACGAACAATGGGATCAATAACATCAAAAATGCTAATTAGTTAGTTGGAAGTCGTATCGGGAGGTATTTATTCTACACTGGGGAGGTAGTACAACTGGGAGGTATTACAATTCGGGAGATGTTTAGATGTAACCAATCTGTGAAGTGTAGTAAAATGTCTCTTCTCATTTCTCGTCTTGACTTTTGACTTTTCATCTCTGTGTAGACTCATTCTTTTCCAAAAAGTAGCACTATATGCAGGTAGAAAGATATTAAAGATGTTTGAGTATAAGTGAAGCTAAACTGTTGTGTAGCATCCGATTTGCATTTTCATGAAGTTGCACTATTTATTTAATACACATGCTCAGTTGTTGGATACTATACTACTACATTCTATGGCATCTCTAGTTACTATATACGAAAGTAATAAAAAATTCATAGCCGACCTGTCGAGTCTCTCAAACAAAATGTCAAGCCTCAGGGGACGGAGAACGAAACTGTATAGCAGAGTATCTGATTCTGTCGAGGCAGAAGAGTAGCAGCTGTGATTTCGCTTCATTTTACTTGTAAGGTGTGAGTAAGTGCCCTGGCCCTGCCATTTTACTTTATACAAGGCAATTCATTTTGCAGAAATCATGAAATCATAACAAATTGCCATCCTATACAGAAATTATATCGAAAGGAAAGCAGTCGGCAAATCTCATTGTGAAGTTACTTTAGTGCATGGCCAGTGCATTTAATGCTCATCACATTGCCCTTTGGCTCTCACACTCATATTTTACTATGGCCAATGCTGAGCAGAATAGAAGTTTTGCTAAATGTTCTATCCACTTACAAAGTAGTACCGACTGCCGAGCCGAATGAAAATCATCACAGATCCATTCACTCACTGTTTCATTGTCTCTCATTTAATGAGGAAGAACCTTTTTCTCCTCCAACTCTCCATCGTACATCCCCACTCATCGTCAATAGCGCTTTTTTCTGGCACAAGATACTTTATCACCAATATATCTTCGCCAGTAATGAAGAACTTGTATTATTTGTCTCCAGGGAATAAAATTACATATATTTAACCAAGTAATTGCTCCTCAATCCAATCCATAACTAGACGAGACACCTTCAAATCCAACCCAAACCTACACTAACACCTAAATAAAATGCGTTTCCCAAGTTAATTTATTGTATTGTGCCATTAGCACTTTCTGATTGCCATAAATACATACTTAATTCCAACTGCATATAGATTTACTACATACTAACACAATTGCCTACCAATTTTGTAGAAAATCATAATTTTCTTAAGAAACACATTTCTTGATGCGATAATTATATATTCTAGTAATTATGATGAGCCAACACCTTTAGTTTGATAGTTTTCATCCAGCCAGGTGCGATCTACGGATATTTACAATTTACAATGGTTGGTTAAGATGAGTTGGCGGAAAACAAACAGAATATTATTTAGCGAGTCATTACTGATGATTTCTTTGAGATGTAAATAGGGAAGGAAAAAAGGGATGGAGGATGAATAGTGTGACTGTTGGTTTTAAAAATTAAAAGCTCATGACACAAAGTGAAATTAATGAAAGACATCTTGACACGAGGAGGCTACTGTAATCCGTATTCTATTATATTGGATTGTATTTAAGAAGCAAATGAGAAGGTACCCTGCTGGTTGACTATATGGATGTCTTTCGTGACTCCTCACCATGCTCTGTCCTTCCCTATGCTATTCTGTCCTCTTTGATGCAGGCTGGCAATGCATGTAATAAAGTTTATGAGTTTTTGATGCAAATTCGATCCAGTGGACTGGCAAAAGTTGACTGCAGTACTTATCTGTCTACATGTCTCTCTCCACACAATTCCATTGTCATATATACTGTAATATAATGCAGAATAACTTACGATTCTATTTTCTATAGGGTTGAGTAACATCGAATTAATTCAATCGTACCTGTGTGTGTTTTTCTAATAAAAATCCATATAAAGGCTCCTTCGTCGCTATATAGTACACATCCTTGGATGTTGTACTACTGACCATAAAATGCTCGATACAACATCAACAACAGAGATGTATGTAATCAAAGAGTACATATGTAAAGATACCTACACATGTTCAGAGGGCAAACCACAGTCTTTTTCAGTAGTCTATGTAGAACAACATGAAAACAACAGAGCGCTTGTAATCCAACTCAATTTCAATAATCAACCCAGAGAACAATTTAATTTAATAATGTTACTTCATTTAGTCTACAGTGCTAACTTCTCAGATGTTTTTCACGCGAAACTATATTTATTAGCCAACCAAACCGAAGCAAGGTTGTTTTCTTTTATATTTATGACTCTAACAACCCAACTCCCCAGGCTATTCGTTTTAGTCGCCAAAATTTGATATAACGTTTGCAAATATGCGAAATGAATAATTTGACACAGTAATTAAATCTATTGCTCCTGTATTCACACCATGTGGTCCATTTATTGCACCCTGTGTCACCTTTTAATCTTTCCTAACCAGAATGTCAACTTTTGCATCCAAACACATAAATATTCATCCATGATCCCTCACAGTTCAATCAAATCCAAATCTCAACCTTATACTATCCTCATTATATATTAGCATTATTTACATTTGACTTTGGTTAAAGTGTACCAAAGTTTACACTTACAACATTAGTGTCTACTTGTCTGTACAATTGGACGATTGATTATTAGTGTCTGTAATTGTGTATGCTGTAATGTAGAAGAGTTCCCCCATAAAACAATCCGCATATCACAGTGTGGAGTGTGAATGTTTTGTTTCTGCGTGCATAATATGTAAACTGCTATGTTAATAAAGTCATTATCTACTCTACATAATGTTTTATCTCTTAATGCATTAAGAGTACAAAAGAACATATACCAATCACACTCGCCTCGTTTATCAACTGGATATATCACATTGTCATCAGGAACATTTACTCAATTCTATATAAAAAATTATTTATGAGTGTACTACATTAGAGAATATTTGTAAAAAAATCAATGTTGCTCCTGCCTTTGTACATCTTAGTGTATTATTTGGCTCACTCGACTTGGTTTGCATCGACTCGCATTGACACAATTGTTAAAATTCAGTGGATCTTGTTAAAATTAGAGAAAAATATTCTTTGATGTAATCTGCTGGGGTGGAAATCTAATGAGGTATCGTTCTCAGTTGTATTGCACATAATTTCTGCACTTTTACACTTGATATAAAATCTAGAGAGTCTACGTACCTAAAAGCGATTGTCATTTTAATTATAAGTATGCACATAGATAGAATATGATTAATACTGCCTACCTATATGCACGTACCTATACGAGGAGTTAGAGTCTTAACGCTAAGGTTTAATAATTGAAATGATGATTTGATGATGATAAATGATATCATTGGTCTTGTCTGGCCACAGTGCATCAGATAAACAAGTGAGAGAGACAATTAGGCACTAAATTATGCTACGGTAGGTACTTGTACACTTCTTTCCACCAAATAGAATCCAACATGAGACTATTTAATGTAATCTAATCGAAAATGAAGCCAAGCCAGGTTTGGTGCACTTGTTGTTTAAATGATGTCGGACACAGACGGATGGTCAACTGCCCTCAAAATAGGTCAGTAGAGTTCAATGCCATGCATCTCACCCTAACCACTCCAAAACAAGCAAATCTACAGAAGGTACACATTATGCATTACTTGGATACACAATAACATAAGGTAGTCACTAGAGGATCAGAAGCTTATATTCCCAATAATTACGTCCATCTAACAATAAAATGATGCGATTGCTGTGCAATGTAATATAATGTAATAAAACTTTTTAGCATATGTCCATTATGCTACACTATTACATTAGTTATCTCAGTTCATAAGTGTATGTACCTAAAACAATGTCTATTGGCTTATAGGTGGTTAGATGATAAAATAAGAAATGCAACCTCAACTCAACAATAATCAACGCAGGTTAATGATTACGAAAGAAATCTTGTTAATGATAAATGAAAGTGTTGGGGTGTATTATGCTGAGCTAAACTTAAATACTCTTGTTCTGCACTCTGCGTCTTGTTATTCTTTCATATAGGTCTAAACCTCAGGTTCGTACTCTCTGAGTAATGTTCCTTTAAGATGCAACAGAAGATCAACATTGTATAATTATAGGGTATCACTTGGCACAGCATGCATTTATTTATTGTTCTACCACGTACATACATTTTGTAGACATCTTGTGCACACTAAAGTGTTAGCAACTTCTCATGCTTATAAATTTTATTAACCTATCCCATTCCACATTTATATCATTAAACGTGCAATTTGTGTTTCGAGTATCGTGGATTAGCACACAGTAATTAAATACACACAGGTTCTTTATATAACTCATTATGCTATAGTCTTTAAGTATCATGTTACAATAATATTACACATGTGAAGATGCCTAGCTATGAGAAAGTTAATAATTTGTAGAAGTAACCTTAGGTAATGCTGTCTTAACATTATATAATGTATTTGCATATATCTCCTACATTTTTGCCAATGATCAAAAAAAGATGCTTTATTTATGAAACTATATAGACACTTTAAAAACAATCTACGTGAAGTTTTCTCCTTCTGTTACAATTTATTGTTAGCATGTACATAAATTACGTAGTAAGTAAAAGTATGGATGTAGTTGCGACAAAAATAATAGAAACCTCATGTTACATTTAAGTAAGGTGTAATGTACGAAATGTTACTGAAACCCAATACAGTAGGATCTCAGTCGTAAGACAAAGTGGCAAAAAAAGGAATCAGTCGTCATTTTGTGGATTTGTAATTTGGAGTGTAATTCATCTCGTATAGCAAATCGTAAATATCGAGTTGGATACTCGAAGGGAGAGTTGACCACACAGACCAAAATAATAGAATTAATGTTCAGACGTAATGGGATGGCATAAACGAAAGAGGGAAAACTCTTGTGCTGCAAAAAATAGTCTTCCTTATAAAACAGAATTCATTTGAGTGTACTGTGATGCATTCGGTTCAGCTGACAAGACCTGGACTGTGTCATTCAGAAAACAATGCGCGATCTAGCTTAGTAATGAATGAATATAGTACGCGGTTGTTGAGCAGTCAAGACTGTGTGAAGGATAGATACACGGAGGACGACGGACAGATGTCTGTTTCGTCTGACAGACAAAGTAAAACGAAAGAAAAGTGAAAAGGTTGGATTATTGGGTAATTAGTGCCATCCAACCGTAGATCGCTTGGTAGGAGGTATGAGGTATACCGTATAGCCTACCTACATCCTATTCCCATCCCACATCATTATTTTCTGACAAGTTCCTAACCAGATACACTCGACATACCCCACACCCCATCAACATTCACACACAGTTATTCTTAGATGGACTTTGGCTTTATCCTGCCGCTCTACTAGAGCTATGTAGAGATATATGCCACAAATCACAGAAATCCATAGGCAGTGACATAACCTGGTAAGTATACCTATAATACATGGACATGAATGGTATATGCGGATCTGACGTATTTCTATTGGAAGATTTATTATTGCTGGCAAATCATTTCGAGAAACGGACTTCTATTGATGAATGCACCTAAACCAATATTTATTTATAAAGTATTGTTTCAAGTTATTTTATGATGTTCTATTGCTTTCTACATAGTTATAGTTTTGCCTTGGTTTTGCCATTGATTTAGCTTTAAAAAATGTCCAGTTTTCTGTTCCAATCTCGAAATAGCGATCTGTTAAAATGCTGCAGTGTGATTTATCTTTAAATAGTAGTCTGAATTGTTTTTGGCATACACGTGTTAACGAATATATTGCTAGAGTTTTCGTTGTAATGTTATTAGTTACTTAAGAATTTGAACTTAATTTTATCGATTGCCAATTAAAAAGTCTTGCAAGATGCGCAGAGATCGATTTAGCAGACAGAAATTAGTGATCAGATATGAAATGCATAGTATTGACTTATTAATGAGTACCTAGAGAAGAAACATATAAATTGAAAGTGTATTTGTAGTTGCTGTTGAGTCATAATCATGATTGTAGTGAAATAGACTTCTGCCTACTGTCCTACTCAGAGAATCTTAGACGGAGTGTGCTTGTTTTTTATTGTAGTAACTGAGGTTGAGTGTGATGTGAGATTGAGGCAGGAGGATAAAAAAGATCTGCGTTATGTCATGTCAGCATGAACTGCAGTGTGTAGAATGGACGGTGGTGGTATAGT
>JABASH010000090.1:0-62364 GCA_019776445.1 Tomocerus maximus
ATATCGAAAATGTTGCACAATGAACCTCAAGGCAATGCGTTTGCCAATCCGAATATGTACAACATGACCAAATCGGACCAGAACTTTTTGAGATTTTGAAACAAATGCAGAAAATGGCAGTAGTGTATTTTGATAGTCATCTGAGACTTCCAAAACGTATGCACCAAAGTCTTAAACCTTTTCAGAAATTTTTGAAGCCCTGAGCGAGAGTACTCCCATTTCTTAGATATTTAGCGATATTTCTGTGGAGCACCATTTATGATATTATGACTTTTTCCTCCGAAAGATATTTTAAGGTTGGTCTAAGTACGTAGAGTTTTCCTACTCTACCATCCGCATGATAAGAAAAATTTGATCCCGGGAAGGACTATCTTGGGGACCAAGATATATTTTCAAAATCTAAGATCCTTAGTGTCCGAGGTATAGACCAAAAATTTAAATTCCATTTGACATTTTCAAATTCGATTTTGTTTTACTCGAGTTATCGTACGGATGGTGGAGTAGGAAAGCTCAGGTTAAGCCAAAGTACTTAACCAACCTTGAGTCCATGGGAATAGCACCGGCCAAATGAGCTACATCCTAGGGCTAAATTGCAAGGTACCTGCTAAATTGTAAGGGATATAAGGGTATTACATTTAGCCTTTATAAATGCTCAATATCTACTCAGATCGATCTCATAGAATAGATTCCAATTTTGAATTGATCATTTTCGATTTCGATGAAAATTGGTAAAAAATAATGCGATTCTTGACAATTTAATAATTTTATGTTAGAACAATATTTCAATTTCTGAATCACAATCACAATTAGATGTTATGCATAATATTTTTATTTTCATGTATTTGAATAGTTTAGTAATGGAATCGTGCATAAGAAAATTATTCCAAACAGAACGTATCGTATGAAATGAATAGATTATTCAAATACATTCGTATATCGTATGATAATACTAAACATACATGTTTGTATATTATAATGAACTACATACGTCAATTGCAATATCTAGGAAAAAGGACGTAGACAAAGATAACAAAGACAATTTTCCAGTGTAGGAACTACGATAACATTTTATGGCTCAAAATCCTTGCTGTGAAAGAAACAAAAGTGATTTTCCATAGATTATGGTTTGCATTATTTTACTAGTTATACGTATATATAGGCGTATGTAAAATGTAAAAATGTATATGTCAATCTTTTATGAAGAAAGGAATTCCACATCTAGCCAGTCGCTATACGAATTGTTCATAAAACTTTTGCACGATCACTTATTCTATTCAGTCTCAGAAACTTAACCAATAGCACCTAATCTTCTGTTTAAGCTAATCACTGAATTATTTCTGGGCACCTATATACGCTGCTGCCATTTATTTGAGCTCCAATTTTTCATAACTGCTTACAATTCAAAGGAATATTTACAAAATTTTCCCAGTAATTTAGTGAATGTAGTGTACAGTTTGAATATTTGCATTCTCATATAAGTCACACTTGTGGATTCAGTATGTAAGTACAATAATTGTGTACATTTCTCTATTTCTGCTTCTAAATTAAATTAACTTTCTTGTTTCTTATGTGTCCGTTATGCGTCCGCTCGTGTCCGCTATGCGCCCGCTCGTGTCCGCTTGCTTTAAATTAGGCAGTCCTCGTTTTATTATTAGTTGTTCAGAAAAGTTTATTATTAATTTATTAAAGGACGGAAATGTTTAAATAATGCATGTAGTAAGTAACGTAAAAAAGCATTTTTATTTAATATTTCTGCAGTTTGCAGTATAGCCTCAATTTGCTAACGAGCTAACAGTTCCCCAAATACACTCCCTCCCAATCATTGTATGGGCTTATTAATGACATTGCAGACAGACTTCAAAAAAATGTCGAATTTCAACGGAAATGGAGATGGTGGTCAAAGGAAGATACTTACAATCACCACCAATACAACAACTACTCTCACCATTTATTCCGATTCTAAGTGAGTTTGTTTTCATACTTCTCTGTTTTTGTTGCATCATGAAAATTTTGGCTGCAGGAATGATATTTTTATTGTTTATTCCGGTATGACTATTTATTTAGCAAAGTCATCAACAAAAACTAGCTCTTCCCTAACAAGCTTTTTTGTTTTAGTTTGAATAAGTTTAATTAGACTAATTTTCTTATAGAACTTCTTTAGAATGGGAATGTCTATAGTGTTTAATTTTGCATTGCAGGTTATATGCAAGAATAATCCGCAAGGAATGTTTTACATACTTGATTTGTTGAGAATTTTCAAAAGTTTATCTAAAGTCTCTTTTGTTATTGGTATGATGGTATGTTTAGTTTAACTGGGCCAAATGGCGGTCTGCAGGCCAGGAACACAGGCCGAACTATTCCCAACGCTCCGTCCATGCCAGGTAGGCGTAGGCCACCTCCTGCTAATCAAAATTCGGGACCATCAGCAATTCCTACGAAAGAGCCATGGAAGCAGTAATAATACTTCTCAACGCAACGACTTTGTGTACCATAGATCTTTATTATCAGATCACACCTCAGAAAGTCAGTAAATTACACAATTAGATTTTTATTGGAGGTTTGCGGAACAAAAAGCTCAATTTGGAAAAAGAAAACCACTTCCAAACAATTTTTAAATTTCTCCAATAGTTTTTAAATCCGTGTTTTAAAGAGAAATGATGAGAAGGATCTAAAAAAATTGATTCTTTTCATATTCTATTTCTAGTAGGATAGTCAGATATGGATGCCAAAATTATTTCTTTGTCATTCAAATTCTTTACTTTTGTGATGATCGTTTTCGTATTAAGCATAGCAAATAATACAGAGAGAAAAGACGTTTGTATTGATGTATATTGTATCTGTAGCAGGTATCTCATATTTTGTTTGATGATTGTACTAGCTAAAATTATCAAAGGGAGATCCGCTGCTAATAGCAGGAACAAGATGTGTGTCGTAGAATGTAGAATAATAATCCGGCCTGATCAATTCCGTCGCTCATTAATTACCATACGCCGGAAATTTATTTTTTAAAGGTAACAAAATTTTTTCTAATGGTTAATCTGACAGTCTTGGGACTTCGTATTTATATAGACGTTTCGTGAGAAAAAAAAATTTTAAGAAAATTTTTCATGGTTTTTAGAAAATATTTTACCAATGTATTTAAGCCTACGGTCGGGTTAGAAAATTTTTCGCCCAATGTATTTAAGCACTGACGCACTTTATAAAACATTTTTAGTTAAATTTTTTGGCATTTTAAGAAAATAAATTTCCGGCCTCTGCTCATTACTCATTGCTAGGATAAATCTTTCAATAGTTTTTGCATTTTCTTGATCCAAACCAAACATGATAACAAAGATAATTTTATTGTTAGCTTTAGCAATTTGTAGTCATTTATTACGTTTTTGCATTTTGTAATTGAAATATGATTAATGAAAAGGAAGATAAACTCTCTGTCAATGCGTTATTTGTGATCTGATCCAATGCGGCGCTAATTGTGATCTGATTTAGTGGAAACTGTAAAATACTTTCGCAAATGTAAATATTCACCAGATATTATTAAGTTATGCCAAAAATGTTCATTATTATAAGAATTTCGAGTAGGAATAAAATTACATCCTTTCTCTAACCCAGAACGCACATTATTATGTCACACTAAAGATTATCATGGCCATATCCCAACTGAAAACTTTTTTATTTCGATCAGTAAACCGTTTGAGATGTGGGCAGGGCCCTGGCAATGGGCACCTAAAATTTTGCTAATGCATACATTATGTAGGTCCTAAAGCTTTTCAAGTATGACTTGAAGGCCTAATTTATATGTAGTACTGTAGATTGTATTAATTTGTTACTTTGGGTATGATAGCTTCGTAATAATGAGAGTTATTTCAATTTTATGTATCACATCAAGTAATTTATTTTGATTTAAAATCACATCCTTCATACACCTCATAAATTTTACGGTGCTGCAGAAACTTGAAACAGATTGGAATATACCGTAATTGATGCAATTTTACTGCATAATTAATATATTATAGGTAATATTTATGTGATGACCAATGACACGATTAAAAATGCCATAAAACGTATTTCATGTGCATTCTTAATGAGTACCGATACATATTAAATAGGTATTTAGTTTAATTATTTGAACATAGAATAAAAATCAATAATTGGGACTGGGAATCTCACTATGAGATGGAAATGGAACAATGTCGTATAACTTTAAAGAGTTACTTAACTTTGATGTCTCTGTCATGCAATGCATTTGCATGTGTTATGCCATAAAAGCTTCTACTGCAATGTTACATATTATTATTCAGTAACTCTAACTAAAAGTATTTAGCACAATCTGAGATTTCCGTCTAATATGTTTATTGATTAATTTAATAATTTTGTGATTATTTATTTAATTTATGGTAGTAGGACAACAATGAAAATAACGATTCAACTTGGTTCGTAAATAATAAAAAGTTTTTCGTATAGTTTCACTTGTATAAATTGTATAGCTATGTAGCTAGCTACACATTGTTATTACATAGTATTGTGGAAATATATTGGAATTAACCAAAATAGAAAAATTGAAAGAGAGACATAGAAAAATCGAATGAAAGTACCTTTCAATTCAACTTTGTCACAGTCGAATCGAAATCAACTAAAGCCATTACAGCCAGTTGTATTTATTATACAGTTACACGGGTATATTAAATTACACTACCCTTACATATTAAACTTACATAATAATTATTATACCTACTCATACCTCTACTTTCTAATACCTGTTAAATCTAAAGATCTAGGTAATTCTTGCGTGAAAATACAATGGATAAGGATGTTTGGTATTGTTAATTGTTTTTGATTTGACGACAATACAGTTGTGGGTACATAATACAATTATACATTGTTGTAGGTAAATGGACTATTTATATATATAACATTTGTTTTGCTTTATACATCTATCATGATCTACCTTATTTGATAATAGTTACATACGTTGGCAAATCTAATTATTCTTCTACAAATCCATGTCTTGATTCAGGACACAAATTTCATTATACATACATGTATCATGTATTGCATAGTTTACCATCTAAAATTGATTAATAGTATATTGATTTTGTATAATCTATTTGTTTCCAGTTTTATCAGTTGGTTAACAAACAGTCGAGTCAACAAATCTGTGATTCTCTATTCTAAAGTAGAATAAGGTAAAGTAAGTAAACGATAACCCCTCTTGCTAGATAAAAGAAAAGTAGACATTACAGGACAATCATAAATGAACAAATCACTTATAGGGTCAATTATTCGCTGTCGAAGAATCATTTCAGTTTTACTTTGTTTACGTTCGTCAAGAGAAGTGATATAAAACGAAACTCAGCCATTGACTATTTATGGGTGAAGATTCTTAAGGTAATTCGAACGAACTGTAACAGACAGTACTTTAAGATAAAAACGTGTTTGACGTTAACAGTTACTTTCACATATAATTAGTCATATTATACTTATAATCGATGTATAGCTTAAAGAGTAAATTATTTAAGACAGACAGACAGTACAGTACAATTACAGCAAAAGAACCGTCGTCATTAACTATTTTATTAGAAACAAATATCCTCTGCTACTCCATCCTCGTACCACCAAATTATTAACAACAAAAAGAAACATGAAGATTCATTACTACATATAATTATTTAACAATCAACGGTTTTTGCGACACACTTTTCTAGAAAAGAGATCATGGCCCGTCTGGCTGGATAACTATACTGTACTGTATTAGAACTCTTATTGGTTACGTAAAAGTGTAGTCATTATTATTATTACTATTTTAGCTTTAGCTTTCAGTTGCTCTTGTGTTATGTTGTGAATGTATAAGGAAAGACAACTAACGAGATGTGTTTTCTGCATTTTTCGTCCACGAATGTTATTTAGAAGATAATCTAATAATTGTATCGATTTTCTTCAAGGATTGCGTTTTATCAACATCTACAATGCATTAAACGTAATTCTTTCGGACAACAATTTGGCTTTGGGAAGCCGCTGACGTTATCCAAGGATGAGTTAATCCTTCTTCAGGGGATAACCGATCATTTGCATCCCATCTGCAAAGAAAAGGCAATCATTCAATTTATATCTACCAGCTTCATTTTGAAAACTCGACATTTTACGGGTATTTCAATTTTACACTTACGTGAGACATTTCCGGAGGAAAGAAATAAAATCGAGATCAGCAGACTTAATGGAGGTAGCAAGGTCACGAGAGCCGGGACGCCTAACTCTACCTTTGCTATTCCGAATGCAACGTGGCTGATTCCTCGAGTCAAAAAACAGTCGACGACGAGTGGCCATTGTGATTAAGCCATCCGGTGGCATCCCCAATGTCTCCATAATGCAAGCCAACTGCTCAACCTAGAAAACCCAAATAAATATCTCATATAATAGACCTTAATGTACTCCGAGAAAGGAAATATCCGTGAGAAAAACATGTAAACATTTCCCAAGCTTTGATTCTGTGGGTCCGAGAACAAACGTATCGATCTTTTAAATTAAATGATTTAAAATGAAATATACTGCTTACCTCATTTTCTCCAGGGAAAAGTGGGTATCCTGTGGACAGTTCTGCTAAAACGCATCCAAGACTCCAAATATCAATGGCAGTAGTGTATGGTATACCTAGTATTACTTCTGGTGCCCGATAAAATCGGCTTTGAATGTAAGAGAAGACTCGCTCATGCCCGAAGCAAGATGAGCCAAAATCAATGACTTTGATTGCACTTGACCCCCTCCGTCTCAATAAAATGTTTTCCTAAAAAAGTAAAAGAGTACATAATTTTTCATGATTCATGATTAAAATTTATTTATTAATATCACATAGAGGATCGACAATTTTGCAGCAAACTTACAGGCTTAAGATCGCAGTGAATGATATTTTCTCTCTTTAAAAGTGCAAGACATTTAAGCAAAGAGACGGCAAACTTTCTGATAAGTCCAGTACTAAATCCTTGGTAGTGGTTTCGACGAATGAGCTCGTACAGGTTGAGAGACATCAGCTCGAACACGATACATAAATGATTTCGGAAATAAAAGGAGGAGTACATCCGAATGACGGTGTTATCATGGTCCCGTTTTCGTAGGTGCTCCAGTATCTTTACCTCTACCAGGGCTTGTGCATGGAAACGCTTCTTATTTCTGCAATTCAGGTTTCATGTTAATATTCCACTAGTACTAGGAACTCAAAGAAAATAACGTTTCTAAATTATTTAATCATACCTGATAATTTTAATGGCAACTTGACTCTGAGTTTTGTGATCGGTAGCTCGGATGACTTGCCCAAAAGAACCCTTACCAATTACCTCCAGAATTTCATAGCGGTACACCAAATGATCCCTTGTGACTATAATATTCCAAAACCATTCATTTATTAGTTTTCAAGATTTTTTGAAATGCGGATACGAACCAAAATATGCGGTAAATACGCATTAAAGTATAGAACATATGGTAAACATTATTGTCAGCAATAGGGAATTGCAAGGAAATTGACAGTATTTGATAGATCACCTTTGTGGTAGTTTCCGTTTTCATCATCAAACGCACTGTTTAATGGATTGGTTTTGTCCCCATTGATTTTCCTCACTGCTTCATGGCCGACATACCAAACCTGAGGGTATTTGCCGATCTCCTGCAATTCCCACGCAGTCAATCGAGATGAAAAGTAACCCACTGCCTCTGGAAACACAAAAAGCGTCGACATCAGCAATAATGAGATGAGAAGATAAGAAAGTTAAATAATAATGATTAATTGGGATGATAAATCAGTACAACAGGAACATCAGAAAGAAAGGAAAATGGTACCTTCAGGGGTCAAAGGCCACGTGATATCACTTTCTTGCGTTTTTGTGGAGTAGTTGGTTGCAGACGTGCTAAGACTGTTGGAATTTGTTGTTGCTAAAGTACTTGTACTGTCCGTCTGCTCTTTATTGTTGCTCTGACTATTTCCATTGGAAATTGGAGGTGATTGTTTCTTCTGACTTGCCTGGAATGAAAAAAATACAGAAATTGTAATCATTGTCAATGTACATTTTTTAGCACTACATTATTCGCGGTCCTTTGTTTGCCCAAGTAATATAAATCGGAATTGCTATTTTTGAAAAACTAAGAAATAGTTGAAAATAATTTTACATTTTTCGCCCTAGTGCGATGAGGAGGGTATGTATTATAAAACATTGAACTCTGATTTATTCCAGAGATTTTGAAGAACACAATTTTCTGTTGTACACTTCAGACCTCTCGTCACCATTTGACACTACAAACTTTTCAAAGAAAAAGACAAGATTTTCCCAATCTCGTCTCGCCTCGTGGTTGGGTTGGTGGGTCGCTCCCTGACCCGATTTTGCCTTGGCCTATATAATCCTTGGCTATCTCTCGCACTCAACCAACTCTCTGATATAGATAGATAGAACTGAAGAAAACGGAATGAGCACACTCAGTCAGCAGATATATGCATTAATTGAGACGTGTTGGTTGATGACTTGAGAAGTTTTATGTTTTCTTGGTTGAAAAAAGAAAACTGATCTAAACTATCTCTAGAGTGGAAAACGGAGAGAAAAAAGAAGGCAATGAAGAGTGTGGAGTTGGACTATCTGGTTCTGGACTGTAGGAGAAAGTAATACAAGAGTAAGCAACTGAGTCAGACGAGAAGAAGGCGAATTGCCAGACACCAGACAACCACGACAGAGAAATTCAAGTGAAACGGGAACAGAAACTGAAGAGAAGACAAACTCGGCATTTGCCACAATCTTCAAGAGTTTCCAGTGCCACTGTAACTTTGCTTCTCCCAGAATATGGATTTGTTTCTCCAGAAGTATAAGGAGAGTAGTGTTGGCGAAGGCAGGCAGCAGGGAAACACATCAAACGCATGACTGCTATCAAAAATCAATACGGAGCAGATCTTCCTTGTGCATATGTGTTTCCCGTCCCCGTGTCGTGTCGTATGTCCTCATGCAATAACGCATACCATACCTTATCGTTTTGTTATCCCACACCAACACCAGGCAGACCTAGGACTAGAACTCTCAGCTTCAGGACATGACGAATTCACTTTAACTAACCTGAGCACTGCCACTTGCTCTCCGCTGCTGCCACGACACATTTTCAGTAGGTAAGTCTAAATGCTCCGACTTCCAACTAACTAAGCTGTCCATGTCATGAAACAATTTTGTTACGTTGTTGACTCTGTTTCTTTCTGTGTGTCCCGGACTATCCGATCACCATCATCATGAACGTAGTACTTTAATACTTTTACCTACACAATACTCTTTCTCGTCTCTAAGTACTAAAATGTAGCGAAATGCTTCTGTAGTGCCAACATATAGATCTACTATTTAAGTACTAGTGTTTCTCCTAATAATGCATTACTAAGAATGAAGGTTACTCAAGGTGCATAACCTTAAGCATGCGATCATTCATATATCCTTATAACTCATACCATACCTACAAATCCGAAAAATAATTACCCTGTTTCGGCATGCTTGCATTCCAAATCCAACTGGACAAACCTGACAATCATACAAACGACACAGGGCAACCAACTGGACTCAGACTATAATACTTCAATACTACAGTTCTTGTACCCATACCTACGTAAAATGCAGTGAAAGCAGCAACCTTTGATTTACGAGTCAATGCTGTAAGTCTTAAGACGTCTTAAGTCGAGAGACAATGAAGGTCTTCAAATACTCTTTTAACTAGTAATATATAGGACACCATACCAAGTTCAAACTTGGTATATAGTAGTTTGCTTTTAGCATATGCTATCAGGTTTTACAGTGGAATTGTCTTTGATTTTGGCTGTAAAAATATGTACCTAAAATAATATAGTCAATATTGTAAGCAAGGAAGTAGAGACATTGCAAATTGAACACGTACAAATTGGTTCGCCGACATAAATACTAAATAGCCTTTGCCATTTTGGTGAATCTGTTTTTGCCATCAGTTTACATGGATATGCAATCGTTCCCAAGAAAGGTAGTATGCATTATTTTAGATAGGTAACTAATGTATTTTGCTTTACGTATTCATTTAGGTAGCAGGCAGGAGTGCACATCAATTCAGTGAGCTGATACTTACAGTTTTCAATTTACAGTAACAGTTACCATTAAGCAGCGACTACTAGGCAGTATTATTTTCTCGGATAGGAGAAAGCATGTGCATGGGCTACTATGTACTTCTACTATGTATTCTATTCTATACTACATGTAAGTGCAATACTATGGTTTAGTTGGCTTCATATATAGACTTCTGTTCTTTTTCAATTCAACGTACCTTTTGGCAACATTTTGTCTATGTAGCTCCGTTTAAATGTGTATTCTGTGTGGCTTGCGTTGGCCTTGTGCTGAAATGGAATGGTTACTACTTACTTAACTACCTATACACAAGCACTTACTACCAGTGGTTGGTGGGTGGTTGCATCAGTAGTTTATACTAGCTGATGTCTAGGTATGCAATAATTGATTTTACGTTCGTCTGCCACGTTAACATCTTTCTCTGATGCCAAAATAGTGTAAAAGACACTAGTGTAGTGACAGAACGTATTTATGCTCCATTTGCTAAGTCTATCACATCACAGAACTATCAAATTTCTTTTTCTCGGCATTTCATGCTATTATTTTCGTGATATTCCTGTACATAGATAAGAGAGTCATGTTTCCATCAAGTCTGGCGCAGAATTCCCTAATGACATCCGACCTTTCACTTTCGGTATCAAATTTAATAAAGGAAATATGCAACATCTTAAAGGACAGAGTAAATTCAATTATGTTCACGGCAAATGAAACACAAGATTCAAACGACTATTAACTAGGTAGGTAGTTAACACAGTCTATCATTAGGCGAAGGCTATATTAAGAAACATAACATTCGCATAATCACATTAATTCCTATGCAAACTTAACCAACCCAACCTGTACCTCCTATACCATGAAAATCTTCTTCTTCCGACGAATGTTGTGGTGAGATGCAATCAAACTTTCTGTCTCTCTCGATGTGTTATTAGAGTACTTACAACGATTAATTGCTACATTTACAATTCACATACAAGACGAATAGGGCTTTTAAGTGCACGAAAAGGACGTTCATGAATGACAACCCACGTTCCTACGTATAGTTGCTTTATAACCATTATTAACGAAGCTTAAGAATTATCGGATTTGCATGTGCTACGCGTAGTAATTAGATCATCTCCCGCGTACTGCACTCTCAGTGGTTTAGGGTTTTCAATGAACTTCGAACGAAAACCGAGTAAAATCGGCTTAAATAAACACGTAGCCTTACAAAGTCATTTGGCAAACAAACTGACAAAGATTGGGAAAATTCAGTTTGAGCACAATTATCAAAATTGTATTTCCAGTAATTTGGTATTCTATCATCTTTTGTAAATATTACATGCACAAGCATGGATGATAAAGTTTTCCATGTTATTATGGTACCGTAATGAGAATTTGACACACAATATGATTTTAATCATGCTGCAGAAGCATCTATATTAATGAGGGAACCTTACAGGTCTTACTACGTACTTGTTTGTATCATGTACAATTATTATTTATTACAGACAGCTAGATTCAGTATTCTCTTTCTTGTAGTATTTAGACAGTACTCTAGTAATCCGTTTGTACCAAAAAGGAATTTAATTAACAAAGTTCTGCCTTAGTGTCTGTTCACTGTCAGTCTGTGTGTCAGATTCTGTATATAGTAGTGCTATAGTGCTAATTCATAGGACAGTTCAGAAGACAAATATTGATGTCCAGAGTAAGTATATGCATTAGGACAGAAATACTGCAAGAGTTCTATTTACTACATGAATGCATATCACCTTATCAATATTAGATTAATGAGGCACTTTACATGAAATGTGGACTAAAGGAATGCATGAGTCTGACGGAACTGGATTGGACTGCTTATTATGATTCAGTACAAGATATAAATAACCTTATATACAGAGACGGATGGCAGGTACACGTGAGTGTAAGACTAAAAGCATCGTGACTGGACTCATATACCTAAGCATATTTGCTTCCATAGTGTATGTATACAAACACCGTCATCGTTTACAAAGTTTGCATCATGGCATAGTAGCAGCAGCTTGAGTGTGATAAACTATAAGCATATGAATATCATATCCACACAGAGCATTGCACCTGAGGCAGAAGAAGAAAACGGTTATGTTGTGTATATGTTCTTCCTCCCTATGCAAATGAACAGATAATGATATTATCTATTTATGTAAGTACGAGTTGTAGTGACAGTGACTGTCTATCGAAAGGCTAAACACCTACACAACTTGAGAAAACAAGCAACATTGATTTACATACTTCTACCTACTGTGGAAGGTTGCAAAACAACGTGATCATGTCACACACAGAAATTTCTTATGAAAAAGCATTGAAAATTACGTGCATATTGTACATGGAACGATCATAGGTATACAAAGATAAAAGAATCATCTTTACGTAAATATTATGTTTTATATCAAATCATTCGTAAGCACAGACAGCTCTTCCTGCAAAGAAACTTTAGAGACAGACTGAACACCTGGTCCGCATCTATTGTCCACACACGATTTAATGATGCTTTTTAACTGGAATGTGATTGTGACGATACATGCCAATACAATTATCTAGAGAATTTATCTCATTTTGCATTGTAGTTCTTTGATGTAGATTCTGTACCTTTTCTCAAGTACAAGCAATTGAAAGCAAAGACATTAGAAGTGAGTAAAAGGCTTTAATTACTATGTCTAAGAGAAGGTACACATAATAGGATAGATTAGAATGGAGATGAAAGTTCTAGGACTTGAAAGACCTTGCACTCCGTCTCCGTTTTCTATGCCTTGCTCTCTGATCTAGTTTTATTTGTATGAGAGATTTTAGTTTGTTATCACATGTTGGGGAGCAGTAGCCGAGCTGAAGTCGTAAATGAAATTAAGCTGTTTGAAATGAGATGAAGATGAATGTGTCTGTGTCATGTCTCTCTGCATTATGCATGGAGATGCTTAAGCTATAGATATAAATCGAATGTGAATAAGTACAAGTTGGCTCTAACTGGTTTGGCCTATTTTAATATTTACTAATACTTCCCTTTCCCTTCACCTACAGCATCTACCTAAAACAATGCATAATAAATATGTACACAATAAACAGGTTAAGGCAAGACTTAAGGTAAAGGTAAACCAACGCTTCCAGCCATTTCTAATTTACTAATACAAAGAGGGGTAGAAAAATACAGAAAGACAAAGTAGCTAGAGAGAGAGAATTTATTTTATCTACCTATACATACATATTATCTATCCGAGACTGAGACCGACATCGGATCCTTGAAAATAACTTGGAAATACGGCCCCTCAGGTAAACAGCAAAAAACACGATTGAATATCAGTGTAAATCTATATGACTATAGGGATTTGGTCTGATGCGTGATTCTGGTCTACATATGTTGTCGGTCTGGACTAGTTTGGTCATATTCTTGAGCCTTGCCATCCCATTTCCGTGCAGAGCATTCGAATCCGCTCGTTGATTCGAATTTCCTTTAAAATTTAAAGGTAAAACGAGCAATTACTACTAGGAGAAGTCAGGTAAGCGAAGGTAAAAAATAAGAAAAGCGTATCTTGATAGCCACCTCATGCGTAGGTTCATATATAGTACATGCACACATGACTTAGCCTACATCCGCCCGGCCTCTACGCCTTGACTAGCAAAGTTAACCAACTGTCATACTATAAGAGTGCGCCTCATGAGCCAAAGTCAAACCAACCAAACCATCTCATTTTCTCCGCTCTAACTATTAGTACTAGCAATTGCACAGACCCACAATTTATATCGTTGCTTCTAGTATATAGATATAGATAATTTATGCTTCGACAAACTGGCCAACAATACATTTCGATATAAATACAATTGTGTGTGCAATTACCTTAATTTATTACATTTCTTAGCCCAGTAATCATTGTAGGCTGTGCGTAATCACTATCACTGCGTAGCAAAAAATCTGTAGCAGTGTAGAGCATGGAGCAATTATATTGCCTACGAGTCCACTTATTCCTAATAAAAATCCAAAAGTGTGCGTTTTTGATTTCCTTTTAAACCAGTAAAGCTCGTCTGGTTTCAATTCGTTGGGCTTCACTGATCTATGTACCTACTGATATTGCGTTATTATTGCTTTGTTACATTTGAATAAAAAATTACTACACTAAACTACCTTCACTAGCTTGTTAAATGAGACAAGAGTAGAAAATGAATTCAATGGAAATTGCTTGACTTGATTTGGTTTGCTTCTGCTTCTACTTGGTTTCTGGTAACTCAGTTGTATTTGCCTTTCTACATTTCATCACTTGGAGGAATGTAATAATATTAGAAACGTATGCAGAAATCAGCAGCTATAATGACAGCAGTATAACTTATCACAACATTCCTATAAGTATACCAATCGACATGTACAGAGACGGCAGATGAATTCACAAGGTAATAAACTAATTTTCCAAGGCAAGCTTTCTTTTGAAGTAAAACAGAGATCAGAGTTGTAGTTGAGGGTCGAGAGCAGGCCAAAGGCAAATCAACTTCACTTCAATTTCACGAGTTGCAACTTTGAATTCAATTCTGTAGATGGTAGAGTGAAAAGGGAATTCAAGTAGAAATTACACATCACATCACATCCTTCCTTTTTATATCCTGGCTTTATTTTTCACTTTCCTCCTCTAAAATTCCATTTCAACGAACGCAATACAAATACACAATACTTCCAGCAGCTTTCAGTAACAAATAGTACGTCGCTATTCATGGAACTCCTTTCTTGTTGGAGGCAAAATCCTATACTTACGTAAAATTCATTTCGTTTTCACTGGAAATGCAAGTTAACGGAATAGTTGGAATACTTTAACTAGTTGCTTGCTTGGATTGGTTCAGTATTGCATAGTTTCGTTATAGAATTCAACCTAGACGTATAAAAATTAGGACTCACGTGTGTAATTATATTCTGTGTTCTAGGCCATTTCCTTGAAAGTAAGTACCTACTTGACTTCTGGAGTTCAATTCAAACAAAATGACTAAAAGGATGCGAAATGCTCGTCGGAGATAAAGAGGAGAGCATTTTTATCTCTGTTCTCAAGAACTTGAACAGAGGGAAACTAGATTTCTAAGCATTTTTGACATTTGTTTACTCGTTTACTAAATGCAAATACTCATGAAACTCATGATGGTTCTTGTAGTAATTAGTCCTTTAGAATTGGCCAGACATACTCAAGTAAAGTAAAGGCTACATGCACGAAATTGACCTAGTAAAGTAAATTTTTAATTTTAGACTTTGATTTACTCCAAGTATCATATCTTTTGATGTTGGGCAGCTGCATCTAAGTACAGCCATGTACATGATATGCGTTAACTATTCCATTATTCAAGCTCACAGTGTCAAACAATTTATCGATAAAGTACATTTTGAGACAGCATGATATGGATGAGTATAAAAAGCGATGGCCTACGAAGAAATTAGCAACCATAAAATTGGCAGTTAGGTGAATATGGATATAGTAAGGCGTGTGAGGCAGTGAATGGTGCATACAGCTGTAAGATGTGTGGGTGGTGTTTTTATTTTACGGACATTTGACACTATACTACACATGTAGACTGTACGACTATAATTTGACTCAATACATGGACATGACTAATAATCCTGTAAGCACACGACACAGTTCTTTGACTTTTGAAGGACAAGTTACGTTGAACAAGAACAACTGCACAGATGTACCTCACAAGATTAATTTTCCTATGTTAACTTGGCCATTGCCTGTAGGTATGTGCACATAAAAGATATTTCCGTAAACTCATCATCTTATTTCTCATCTGTTGGAATCATAAATAATTTTATAATAAGAAGCATCCGTTCTGCTGCTACTGACCTCCCCCTTGTCGCCGTCATCTCATTCATGCCTGCCTTTTCTATTTTCCAATTCTGATTTTCTGATTCACTGGTTTGGTTGTAAGGCCATTCCATGCCTTTTATATAAATACTACTTCTTAGATAGAGAGAATCTACTTTCAATCCCAGATTTGACCTCGCGACGGATCTGTTTCTGACTTAGCGAGCGTGGTGTCGTACGACGTAATGCGATTTTGTTATGCTTTCTGTGACATAAATACAGAAATACCTACAGAGCTACCTACACGAATCCAACTTTTCAAACCCATGCCACAGTCAGCCACAGGTAAGTAACAAAAAACTCTTTACGTCATTTCACGACAATGCATGTACGGTAAAGAGAAGATCAGGTTGAGTCTAGCAACTGTAAATAATGCAACGTGTACCACAGCCGAAGACGACCTCTTTGCCAAACGAAAATTGATCTATAAAGTGTGATGGATCAGGAAAACTTCGTTTTCAGGAAATTGAGTTTGGATTGCAAATTCTATTAGACTGGAAATCACACTGGAATCCAAACAGCTCCTCAAGGCAAGTCACAAGTCAAACAAATACGAACCAAGGACGAAACTACATCAAGTATTTCTACTTCTTCGGTCTATGAATGAGGAATATAAACCTAGCTATATTTCAGTCCCATTAAATATCAGTTGCTGAGTTGCTCCGAGCAAACCAAATGGCGACAACAGAACAAGAGGCAAAACTTTGTCATTTTGCCATTGTCGACGACCAGTGGAGGCAAATAAACACAAGGCAACTGTACAGACATGAGAAACAACTCAATCACAATTTTCATAGAATTGCATTAGTTTGAGTCACAATTCCTCTACCAAATCACATCTTATCCATCAAATTAGTTGCGCCCATTCATATTATAAACCCAAGTCAACGATAAGTCCTTACTCTAAATACACAATACATTACTATACACAATGAACTAAGAATTTCAGACTCGTTATTCTTGTATACCCTAATATCATTATTATGCAATTTATTAAACGTAATTCCTCACTATGATGTAGTCATACACTATAATATAATACCAAAGTTATTTCTAGTAATCTGCTAGTTCAACTATCTAATGTTCTGCTCTGGTATGTTTGTGTCAAAGAGCAAAGTAATTCATTTGATAATGTAACAAGGCAGTTAAATTTAATTTGATCAATGAAATATTACAACTTATAAAGAATCCAAGTGAACAGACAAGTTGAACTTTATACTACAGTATAGTAGCAATAAAATACTGTGTACTGCACAGATAAACTGAGATCTCACAGCAAGTAGATCAGACCTAAAGAATGAAACCATATTGATACTTAGTTTAAGTTAACATTTAGACATTTTGAGCAGTTTGGTTGTTTGGTAATTTCTATAGGCTAAAAGTTCTAAACTGTTCATTGTGTGTGCAATACAGCATAAAGAACAGGACACAAAAATTAAATTACGTAACACAGACTCTATGGTAAATCCACAGCAGTTAATTTGGCATTAGCAGACACAAAGATTAGAATGAAGTACCGACAATAAATACGTTATTACGTACCTAAATATATAGTTGTACTTACCACTAAACGCCTACACAATTCCTACACCACAGCGTAATGATTTCAGTCCTATCTACTCACTATCTCAATTGATCTTTAGTACCTCAATAAAGTTCAATTTGTTCACTTTAATTCTATTCTCTGTATTGTTACATTGGTCTTTGTACTCCATTGTGATTTAGTTTTGATTAACCCTAGTCTGGCTTATTTGTGACTCACTTCTTGCCTTGCTTTGTTCTACAATTCCTCTTTTGTATCTGCAAAAGATGATCGCTTTTTAATTGACAAGACCAGAGAGGGGATTAACAACTGTTTACCAATAGTACTACATACTACGCATTGCATCACCAGACTTGCACCAGACTAATTTGAGAATATTGGGGATTAGTACTATTTTAATCTTCAGAGGTCTTTGTCTTCTACTCTGCATAAAAATTAATAGATCTTTGTGTATACGGAACATATTGACATAATCTTTGGACTTTGGACAACTTATTTAGGTTGTGTTGATAAAAGATCAGCAGATTAAGTTATAAGAAAGCAGATGTTTGAAGGATGTTACGTAAAATCATAATTGAACACGAAAGACATGTTTATTTTTCCATGTCCCAAATTCAAATACGAATTAAGCAGATGACTGAACAAGTTCATGAAAACAACTGCACATAAAAATATCTCATCAGAATATTATGACAGTATTGCCAAAACTAAAGAGAAAATAAAAGACACTATTTTATTGCCATTTGAGTACAAGCACTTAAGTTGCAGACGAACGTAATCGTAGTGACTAATGACAAATCAGAGTCGTACACAATGGAGACTACTTCAATATGTAATAGACATAAATATTATTTTATGAAACAAAGCAAAGTCAAAGACAAGCAATTAGAAAAAGTACAATGCACAGGCAAAATTCACTGAAAAAGAGGTCAATATCCAATTGGATTCGCAATGCAAAGGAATAGTCATGAATGGCCAGAATTTTCACATGATGAGTACAGAGAACGGACATCACACAAACAATGCAAACAAACAAGGTAAGCAACGGTAGTCTCTAGTTAAGTCATGTCTCTGCACACACATTTGTTGTCATAATACATCACAGAAAGATAAAGAAAAGCGGTTGGACATTTTTCTAGATTCACACACTCAAAGGGAATTGTTATTCTCATAATAATCCTTAAGTTTAATTGAATATTACTCGAGTACTATCTCATAGCCAAGCCAAGTTTCAACTCAGATAAATAATCGCCTTCGTCGGCACAGCAAATAAAAGTCAATTCGCACAGAACCGACAAAATGTTAGATCATAAAATAAAAGTTGATGGTAATGCACGTAGATTTAACTGCAGACTTGAGTTTCAACAATGCTAATCGATCCTATGACTTGAATGAAAGGCAACACGATACTGTAAGTCAACAGTAATATTTTTTCTCAGGCTAATCTCGCACTTTGATCAAACTGCTGCATTTATGCAAATAGGTGTAATATAAATACATTTTTGCCCATTATCATTGACAAAATTAGAATTGTCTGCCTATGTCTGTGTAAATTACCCACAATTAGTCAGTACCTACTCTTTACGCGTGGATTCGTATTAGTATTGTTATTTAATGAATGAACTGTAACAGTTTCATTGTACAAATTCATTGATGCAAAGATACAAACTACATAAAAATTGGCCGACACTATCAGCGCAATTATAATTCACCGACAATGAGATTATTCAGCATACACCGAACTGATTGCTAATTCCAATTTATTTTTCTATATAGTTTTGAGCCGAAATGCAGAAATGACTGCATAACAGTTACTGATAAGGAAAATGGGATTTAAAAAGCAGAAAATAAAAGCAACTCACCTGGAAAATATTGAGTTTGACTTGAAAACAGGAAGCACAACCACAGTCTAAAGGATTATCATGGTAATACACGATTCCTCCACCTCTTGACGAGTTGGAAAACCGTTTTCCATTAACATCGGAAAAGCCATTGTTACTAACTCGCAGTCCAAGTCCAAGTAAATCAGTCGAGGACAAAGAAGAATAAGGAGAAAATTCACAAATAGGATTACTGAAATTGAGATGAGGCTGACTGTGTTGGTGATTGAGAGTTGAGGAAAGGCCGGAAAGAGGACCGAATTCTTTTTCCGGTCCGAGCTGATTTCCTTGAGCTGTCTCTGGTATTCCACCATCTTTAGCAGGGTGTTTAGCATAACATGAGATCGTTCTTCGGACTCTTGTAACAGTCGAATTCTTTTTCATAGAACCAGTATTAGTGTCTTTTCCAGGCTGTTGTTGGCAATTTGTGGTGAGAGTATTGGAATTGGAGCCAGGATAAAGACCGTTTGTGGAAGAAGTAGAAGAACATAAATTCAAAGCTTGACAAGAAGAATTCAACTTGGAATCCCGATTTATGGCTGTTGACGGTAGGTGAAAATTACTGTGGCTACCTCTGAAATCTCCGTTGGACGCTTTTCCTTTCACTTTTCCATGGCAGTCACACCCACAAACGGACGAGGTTTTTTGTTTTGCTACTCGGGTCGGTTGCTGAACTCGAGTGGCGGTCAGGTATGAACTTGAGTAGTACCCGTTTGTTGTCACCGTCGAGATTTTAGATGAACAATCCCGGTCACGAAAGGACAAGAACCCGTAGTCATCACTTCCTTCCGGTTCTTGAGACTCTTTGAGATTTTGGTGGTGGTTGTTGTGACTGTGGTTATTATTGTGATGCAGAAATCGTGTAGAAAGTGACGTCAGAGAATAAGAATGCTTCAGCTTTGATTCGCTCATTTTGACTCCTGGATTTTCTCGGGAGATGCTCTTATTCTTATTCTCCTTGGTCAATTTTCTCTGCAAATTTTCCAGCCAAGCCAGAATGATGGTGGCACTAAGCGTATAACTTCTGATTGCTAAGTCTTTCTTTCCGAAGCGTTTTTTATTTGCAGAGCTGCCAAATAGTTTTCTGCAGTCTTAACTTGCCTCCTTTGGAGATCCTCGTTGGTTCCACAAGAGTTGTTGCTGTAACTTTAACCCATTTGGACACGACAGATATCTGTAACACGAACAGACACAATCAGATTAAATAAAAGAGTTATAAAAGCACATTTAGGTGCTGCCTATTATAGTTTTCAGCCAAACTTGGCTTAGGTTCCCTATAAATCAGCCACTACAGCTCACACTTTCTGCTTTTCTACATAATATTTTTATGATGCAAGCTTATTTTACAAAACAGTTAGTACCAGTAACACGGCTACTGCTAGTTGAGATAACTTGATCACTCAGTTTTCTATTTGAATTGGTTTTAGTTCGCTTGTCTAGTTTAACTTGTTCGTTCAGTTACTTACGTAGATACTTTTGATTGTTATTGTCGACCTGGCTCAGACTTCCAAATGTATGTTTTGTTTATCTTTTATGCTCTCTTTTGTGGCTAGTTCATTCTCGATGTGTGCATTTTGTCGACTTTTCTATATCACCATACAATTTTATATCATGCTTTATGTTACTCATGTAGTCAGTTATAGTTGTAGTATGTATCTATATTTCATATTTGTATTATTAGGTACATCCCTAACCATTTAAATTTTACATGTGTTATGTACAAAATAATAATATTAAATGATCGCAGACAGTCCTATAGATAAACTACATTCACTGTTCTAAATAATCCCTAATTATGTAATCTGCTTTATACAAGATATAGATACCCTATCTAGTCCATAGTATATGTTTTAGTTAAAACAGATGGAATGACGGTTGATGTTATTTGCATGTACCACAAACTTGGTGTATATAATAGGACAATTAGTAAATGTATACACTAAAGTTCATGTAAATAAGAATTCTATGTTGCATGTTACCAGATACATTTCTGTCAATCTGAAATTTTCGACATGTTATGTGGTACGGTAAATGCAAACAATACTATCGATTTACCAGGATTAAATTTTGTAAAATAATAGGCAATAATCAAAGTATAATAACGGAAAATGTATTGATACTAAAAATAAACACGATACTATACACCTACAACGAAAATCAAACTGGTCCATTGATAAGATAAAAATGGAATATTATAGAGCAAAACAAACAGGAACCAGGAACGGGAACTTTGGCAGTATTTGTTAGGATATTGGTGTATAAAAAATATTTAAGTAACAAAACAAACGTGAAGAATAAACTTGACAAGCAATAAACTGGAAATCTCGTATAACAAGATAAAAAGTAAAAAATATTCTCTGTTGGATATCGTCTTACATGTAAAGAAAAGTTCCACGTCAGGCTTTTCACGGCTCATTTTCTCCCGAGCACCTGGCTAGGTTGCACTTCCGGTTGAGCTTTGTTGATGTAGTGTGTAGAGGGAATGTAGCCCCCGAAGAAGACCCGCAGAGAGACTTGAGATAGAGACGAACTGTATGTGGCCATTAACAAGCACTCATGAAGTAACTAAAGCTAAGAATGTCGCACAACAATTGAATGGTCTTCTTATCTGGTATCGAGCAAACAATTCCCACATTAGCAAGCACTCCTAAAAGCTAAAAACAAAACTCACCATCACATCAAAGTAAATGAAACGAAGAACCAGTAGTGTAAGTTAGTATGTTATGTCGAGGAAACGGATTGAACTCTTGGTCTTTACACGAGGAACAACCACACATGTGTGTATACTCAACAAGATAAACAAAACGGGAAGATAAACTACTAACTGTTAGTTTTCAGCTTCGTCACATGTTTCCTTTCTTTCTGTGTTTTCTATCTTTACATAACAGTGTCGCTTAAATAAGCCAAGACAATGGAAGACATATGAGTGTCTGAGAATTATGACGTGACCATTTGACTGGAATGATTGCTTTGTGGAAAGATTGACCTACGTAGTGTATATAGAGCTACATGCGACCAGGACTGATATGCATGTTGTTCTGAATGGAATCCCGACTGTCTCCGGTCGGATCGAAAGAAAAACGTAAGAAAGGAAGAAAACGTTCTAGGGCTGGGAAGAAAGAAATCGAAGGATGTTGGGAAGGGAATTTCGTTCGTGGTTGGTTGTGATTTGGTTTTCACTATAGATTAGATGGTAAGCCAAAGGCTGTAAATTATATGTGGATGTCAATCAAGAAAACAAGGTTCAGCTGTCTTGGACTCGTAGTAGGTATATAGACACAGAAGAGGTAGAAGTACAGTACGTGTATTTTTTTAGATAGTGTTTAGAGAGCTAGGGATGGAAATGCTGGTAAGTAGTGGATTTGATTTGGATGTATGTTGAGAAGTTGTCTTGTCAAACAAGAAAAATGTATCTTTGATATTATGACTATCTTTTCTTTGCTTATTGCGAGATAGTGTAAGTAGCACTTGTATGTGTGTAAGTACAGATACTATTTGTATATAAATTAAAACTGTGTCCTTTTTGTGTACACTTGAGGTGCATCAGATAGATTAGAGAATCTGTCCGTCTGTAAGTGAACTGAACTCTGGTCAAGGGACACAGAAAAAAGGAAAGCAACCATCCCCTTCGACTACTTGACTTGGACTGAGTGACTACACTTAAGAAACTATACACTGGGCTGAATTCAACTGAAATACTTACATAAAGTAAAAATGATGATATTATAGAGAGACTAACACTCACTCACATAACAAACCAAGTGCATACAAGTGGATTGCATGGATGATGGTTTGCTCAGAAGAATAAAATGTGGACTACAGACAACAACAAGGATAGGTAATGCCATGCATCAGCCCAGCTTAGCTGGGGAGGAAGAAGGAGAAACAGTTCTTAGTCACTTAAGTTAAACTCCACTATGTGTATACCTAATGCACAGAGACTCCTCCAATACTCTCCACACGAAGAAACCCAAACACAATGGGATTCAGAATACAGATGTCTGTGTAAACGTGGTATGAGCTATGCTATGCATGGTGGTGGTGGTTTCGTTTCGTTTGCCTGCTTGCTTGATATGGTTTGCTAGTTTCCTTTATCAACTACTTATAATACTCATTGTTAGATTACATTCAACTTTTCTATTGCATATATGAAATCCCAAGTTTATATACATGCACACACGTTTTGTGTCTATTTGCTGTGTATACGTATATAACCATCCATCCACATCTATATAGAAATGGACGGGGTAAGTCAGCATTGCATTAGGTCTGTTTGTAACCAAGTAGTAGCATGCACAGACAGACACAGCTATGGATATATTTATATATGGCAAAGATTTTCAAAGAAGTTGTCTTATGAAATGCGAGTGAGGGTGAAGCTGTCTTATCCTCTAAGTAAAATGAAGGAACGTAATGTAGCTTTAACAATGAGACGTATAACTCTGTTGTGCAGTAGTTGGGTCTAATATGTATTTATTGTCAGTACTTACGAAGGAGATACATTAATGCGTTTCTTTCCAACTTGCTTTGGTTTCCTTTGGTAGTAGAGCCCGTTTGAGGCAAGTAAAGATAGATTAGGATAAGCATATGAGAGAGACATTCAAGAACTTGAATCCAACTTTTCTGTGTAGAAGAGGGAGGAGAGAAATGTACTGTACTAATAGGAAGAGCAGAATTTAAGCACTAAAGCGAAGGAAATCAAATCAACTGAATAAAGCATGTATTAATAAAGTTAAATATCGTGTATAGGAATAGTATAAGGATTGCACATCAATAGCAACCACATAGCAATAGACAAGCAGCAGTAGCCGAACAAGTCCAGAGCAAAGGCTTGAATGCAACCAATGCAATGCAACCAAACAAAACGAAACCACGCTTCGATACGTCCAACAAAGAAAGAAAGGAAGGGGAATGACCCAGGAGGACGCCAAGACAGTCAAGCCAACTGAATTGAATCTCACACTATCCTCTTCTACTACTGCCTACTCCGACCTATTCATATTGTAAGATCTTCGTAGTCGTCGTCGTCTTCTTCTTCATCATCATCTTCACATCACATCAACATCACATCAGCCAACTCACTCAGCTCCAGCTCACAATCAGTTCAGTCCCATTATTCCAACATCGCATCACCCTCCACCAACTTAACACTATTATCTATCTACATGTTTGTTTCTCACTCACTCAGGATCAGGATATAATATTATAGAGTTGGGGTAGACAATCTTATACCTCACAATGCTTAAGACCATCTTGGCGGTATTAGTAAAAGAGAGGAGAGAAGGACGAGCAAAAAACTCTGCTTTTTCTGCAAAACAAATCACAGAATCTAATACGTAATAAAGAACAAAACGGAGCTGCCACCCATATACGTAAAACGTTAGGCAATACCAAGGCTGGCTCAACCTCTCGGGTAATGCTGAGAAAAATGCAAGACAGGATACAGCTGCAAAGAAATAAAATTCTTTTTACGATATTCTATATAACTCCATTCGGGAGATTCGTATGCATTCAATTGAGAAGTACTTATACGTGTATACGCTTTTATACACTTGTATCAGTATTATAGTAACAACCTTCTTTTCGGATATTCGTAATAATCTTCTTCCTAATCTTCTCAGTCTTCTGGTTCTCACCTGGCTCTGTCTGTCTTACACTACTGTTATTGTGTTACGTATTACATTAGGTAGTCTCACCTGGTTTGGAAGTACTGTGATACTGTGATGTCAGGTCTAGCCATGTTTCATTTGGTCTGACCATGTTCTCTCAGGTATAAACATGATTGCAGTTTACAACTTCTGTAGTACAAGCATACCAAGTCCTAGTGTGTACATACAGCCAGGATTTTTTCTGACAAAAATACAAATGGTCATTCTGTTGCAGTGTGGGCATCCACCATGACATAGCTATATGGCACTCCAAAAATGAGGCAGGCCAAGTCGACGAAGGTAATAAAGCTGTGCCATGACGAGTCAAACCAAAAATGTACAAAGGTAGCGAAAGGAAAACATCAAGTTAAAGTTTTCTGTAGACTTAGTTAGTACATTACAAGTGAGCAATGGTAGTTTATTGGAGTCATAACAAGTTTAGTCAAATTTAAAAGCAATATAAAAAGGTTCGACTGAAAGTATAGGCAATAAGTGTAGTAGCTCAAGTTTATCTTACCTGAAAATAGTTGCAGCAAAAAGGTGGTTGTCTTTGTTGGGTTTGTATAGGAAGAGATATATAAGATTCGACACGAATTGCTGCGAAAGGAGAATAAATATAGAATACACTTTGTTGTACTAAAGAGGAGAATAAGACAAGACAACCCACTTAAAATGTCCAGGTTGGTTAATAGACTGTAAGGCTCAGAGTTGACTAACGAGAGAAAGGTTTTAGCTTGTAGTGTCTATTATGCACTTAGGCATTGCTATACAATTACTTGTATTGCATTTAATAGTTTACAGGCACTTACACACATTGGCAGTAGCACATGAAATGAAATCGTAATCATTAAAGCTCTCCACATAGAAGAAGCTCTCTAGCCAGCACCACAAACAGATAGCCATAATAATATTGGTTAATGGCGAGCACAGAGCCAAAAAGGTAAAGTACATCAAGACATGCCAATTTTCTTATTATTGCCAGTGCATGAGATTATGATTATAGTATGCAAGCAGATTGGATACTGGATGAACATAATGGCTCTAATAAATGTAGATAGAGATTTGAGGGCTCTCCACTCTAATTATGAAACTTATCAGGGTATAAATTACCAGAGCAGGTCATTCGACATGTATAGCATAGTGCCATAGTCCACAAGATCAGCATCTCCTCTGGGCTTAGCAGATATCATCTTCTTATACGTACTCTTATCTGTATTATGCTATTCTTCGAGATTCGAGAGGGTGGCTTAGAAAATTTGATGTGATATGTTTCACCTTTAGCTTTCTTGGTTGCTGACTGAGTGACTGACAAATGCTCTGACTTGACTGAGCTGAGTCAGCGATTTATTATTGTTTTGCTTGCACAGGACTTGAGTAGACTACAAGTAGACTATAAGTAGAATAGTTACATTATAGTTGTTGGTAACGGATGACGGGGATGATGGGGATGTTAATGATGATGTGTATGCATTGGGATGTTGTGGGAAATGTTCATTTCATTGTCGATTATCAGTCGTGTTTCTTGGTCGTGTATATAAAAAAGGAGCTTTGGCTTAGGTAGAATCGCTTCGCTTGCACAATTACAGAGTGCCTTCCTTCCATATCTTCGTTTTTCAGACAAATCCCATTGTTATCTCCAGAAGAATTGTAAAGGCAACGGAACGAAGCCAGGCGAGGCGTTGCAGTTGCAGACGAGTCAACAATCAAGAGAATTTTGCTATGAGCTCTCTTAATGTAAAAATACGTAGGTGATCATGAAAGATTCAATTCATTATGTTATTAAAGTACGTTTCAATTGGTTTGCTTGCAACCATCTCAGCCTTTCAAGGATAAATAAAGCAGATAAATTGCACGAGTACCTTACTTTACCTTTCCTTTCCTTGTGCTTTTATGGAAATACTCCCTACCTACTACAGATCTCAACAATAAACTTTATATAAGCATTTTGGGAGAAAAATAACCCTTTAGAATGGTGGAGTTGGAGAGATCCCAAATAAGTAGCGATTCAGATTTGACATTCGATTCCAATCGCAGAGAGATTAGTGCTAGGTAGTAGTTGGAGGATAGATTGTACTTTTATTAGCTTACTACGTTGTATCTGCCTAGATTGTCTTGGTGTGTTATCTTATTATTGTTATGATGCTTAGCCTACTGTCTTACATTGCTCATGCTATATTCCTGTGCATTGTATGTGCACTTGGAGTGTTATGCACCTTTTCACACACACTACACCATAGTATGTACGATTTAGACATTTTTATTATTGACTTACTACTGCAATCTCTATTTAAACATGTGTTTCATTTTTGTTGTAAGATGAAATGCAAGTTCCAAGGAATACTACACTCGTATCAGTACTACAGTAGGTATTAGGTACCTGAGCATCTAGTTTTCTATTGTAATGACTTTGTCTTATGCTCTATGCTAAATCTTGTAACTATAATGTTATGTTAGTAGATGTTACTCGTCTGAATCAGGTCGCTCTTTTTTACAACTAATTTTTTTGTAGTAGGGCATGGGGTAATCGATTGTGCTCCTTGGGCTCTATGTACATAAATACTTACAACAGATTTAGCACAGAAAATAATCCTAAAATAATTCGTAGGTTGATCAAGAGTTGCCATTTTTTTAATTATATTCTGCCTACTTATTACGTTCTTGCATTATTGGTTTGTACTACATATTACCGCTTTACGGAAATGGGTAGCTACGATTGCAATAGTTTTAACTCTAGGATTAAATAAAGGCTAACATACAATTCCGTGGGATATAGCAATGTCTCAAGTTTTTCCAAGGTGAGGACTATCTTTTGTATGAAAGATTAATTTGTGTAAAAGGTTCTAAGAATGTTTAAGAATTACAGTTATTCTGATTCACTAGCATTAGAAGACCCTTCAAAAATAGACGCAATTTTGGATTTGCAAAACTCTTGGATATGGCCTTTTGTACATAAAAATATAGTCTAATACTAATCATTGAACACATGTTGTGGATATCCTGAATGTGTATCCTACGAATAAAGTGAGAATTTATTTGCGGATATGCCTTTGGTCAAGTTTTACCTTCAGATGTTTTGTTGTGGTTGGGTTGTTTCTTCGCTGATATGAAGCTGATGAGAATTGATAATGATAAATATGCTGCTAGCGTTAAATTTTCTTTAAACAATGTCATACACAACGAGTAGGCAGGTATCCGCTGGTACTAAATCCTAACTTTTTATTAGCCAAGTCGAAGAAAGAAAAGATTCTCTAAGGATATTGGATAAAAAAAGTTTTTCATTTTAATATTTATTACCGAACAAGAAACAAAGATAACAAATAAAGTCTCTACTGGAATGCATTATGTTTCTTTTTAAGTTGCCTGAACACATTATAGCTATAGGACACGACACAGAGTATTAGAAAGATGAAGAATATCGCGGCACATAAATAATGACATTCTCAATGCAATAAACACAATGCACACGGCATTGCATTATTAGAGAGGTATGCATGGGAAAACTCAAGCTAGACAGAGACGAAAGGCAACAAAACCACCGAGAGATTCTCCACGGAAAAAACGAAAAGTTTTGCAAGTTGCACAGCAACTCTTCTCTAAAGTTTTCTGAAGACAGTGTGTCCGATAGACTCTCCTGAGAATTTTCCGCAAAGAAATCGAATGCGTTATCTTCTCATTTTTATGCCCATTTGATTTGCATGCCATGAAAAATACGAAAATAAAGTATTTATGTGCAATCCTCAGCGGTTGTTTCTCTTCTGCTTACTGCAATTTAATGCACTAACAAATTTTCAACAATCAGTTTAAAAGATAGGGTTTGCGCTTTGCAATCACAAATGGCCACCGCAAAATCCTGCACAATAGCCGTGTTCAATTCCCTTTGTGTACTCAACACTCAACAGCGACAGAATAATGTACGTGGATTATGCTCAAATAAACTAACAAACTACAGATTATGTAGCATAAAGAAGTAGGCACCTCCTATTTAGTGTAAGATGTACAAGAACATTAAATACCACGCACTAATGATAAATGTACAATGGATAGAAAGTAGGTATCCTAGAAATTTAGACTGAGGGATTCATTTGGATGAAAAGTGGCTGTTTAGTCGCATCCAAGAATTCAAAATTAAATACTGATATTCATTAACTGTGTGCAGTAAGTGTTTGTTCGTTAATGACGAGTTTTTCCTGAACTGATTTAATATATTCGCTTTATAATAATCAGAGAATGAATTACCATTTCCATAGACCAATTTTAATTTCCATCTACGCTTTCTGAGGAATAGGGTACAGATTTATTTTAAGACATTTAAAAAGAAATAAGTTATATGTAAGTACAAACATAAAACAGAGGTACTTCCTAGAAGATTAGGGATTGATAAGGTTCTTAGAAGTTGTTAAGTTGTTTTGACAGTCAACCTTTAGTTGATATGCATTATTACAATACCAAACTCCTCTGCCGACTCCAGTTCACAGTAACTACCTAATTTTTGACTCTGAAGAACCTAAAACTACCAAGAACAACCATACAAAGATTATGCATTCGGAAATATTCTTTGAAATGAAAATTGGTACCTATTTTGTGTGATATACTTATCTTTATAACGACAAAGGTCAAGTGTCTATTTTCTTCCTTTGATCAGTTTTTTTATCTCCAGACAGTAATGGCTTGCGGCTTCTCTAGTAAATGAAGAAATTAATTTATGATTATAAACTAGAAAATGAACTTATTAACTGCAATTTTATTTCTGGAGAAAAAGGTTTTTTGATCTTAAAATGCTGACATTAAGAAAAATTTCATTTTAAATTGTCAACATATATATATGTAAGCAGTCTTAAATGGTAAATTAATGACATGACATTAATGAATAATTTTATCTTAATAGTTGTAAAAGTTGGTTGAATCAGACGAGACAGGCTCAAGATTGTTTTTATGATTGATGATGAGACATGTCGCAGCTCAGCAGTATGTTTTGGCAAGTACCTATTTAACTTAAGATTCTACCAAATCGTACATATCTTGAAAGTCCTTTTGTGAGGTACAGAAAACGGAAATGTCTTGGAGAAAAATGCCAAAGGATTATCTTTAAGCCTTTTGCAAACGATATGACATGAAAATAAAAATACACACAAAGAGTCTTTGCTACTGACCATAAATCATGATCTTATGAGAAGAGCAATAAGAGTGGCTTAGTTATTATCATCTGAATCTGAAGGGACATTCTTGGGCAGGGTGGTGATACGCAATGTAGATATTTAATAGAGTCAGTACTGGAGGATGGGGTATAGTTAATTCCTTTTCTTGCGTAATACTTATTACGTTCTTTCTTATTTCTCCACATTGTCCGTTACGTCCTTTAGTCAAGTAAAGCAAGCAAAGTGTAAGACTATAAAGTAGTAAGGTCGTTTCATCCTTCAGAAAAAACGGTAAGTAAGTGTCAACGTCATGTCTTGTAATTTCTCGCAATTTTTTTCGTAGTAATCCGTGTCGCTCTCATGCTATTTTATGTGAATGTAGTACATGAGGTATAGAAATACTCAGAAGTCTCGCCGTAAACAAGTTGGTAGTCTTGCTTGGTAGTTTCGAAGATGAGAAAGAAACAGTAATAGTGCAATTGTAATTTGATGCTATCATGGCATTAGGTTTACAATAAGTATGTCTTGTACAGATACTTATGCACGTCGGTTATTGCTTCTCTACCTAAATAATATGTAACGAAATAGCTCAGCCAGTTCGGCCAAGCCAATCCAATTATTTAGTTCATTTTGACTATGCCATCATCATCTGAAAAGCAAACTCGGCAAACTGAAGCAAAACAAAACAGTAGTAGCTATGGAAGAATTCGTTGAAATACGAACACAACGCTATAGAATATAATTGGCCATATATCAAGCTGTGTATATAATATTGTAGTTAAGTAATGAAGTTATAGAAGAATTTAGCGTGGGACTGAGATACTTATTACGGCATTCCATGCTATGTAGGTACTCTTCCCCGCTGTCAACTGAACTGTATACTTTTACAATGCAATCAAATCATCATTCTGCACTAAAGCCAAGTCACTTGTAGCTTTATAGTCAGCTGAGTATCTCTGCATAATAAAGTCCATGATAAACAGTCAATACTGTAGAAGGAGTGGATGTAAAGATAGCTAGGGAAAGGGGAAACAGGACAAGACACTCGAGAACAGAGCATCTCAAATCACAAATGATCTAGAATTACATTACTCTGCATATTTTTACATAAATACGTTTCCTTCTATATTTTACATGCCTACACTCAAAAGTTGACTTTGCCTTTGAGTTGAGTGCAGACGTCCCTTCTTCCTTTGCATTGCGTGCTGTACTATTACTAAACTAAAGGAAATAACAGACTTTTTCATTCATCTATTATACATGTCTGATATACACAGACATTATATCACATGCTACGTTTTTATTTTACATCGCATTGTCTTGGGAAGCTACACACCAAAGCATCAGGACAAGGTGAGTATAATAAGATAGAAAATTGTGGTATGGTAGTTAGTGTACCTGGTTTGGCTTGTCTTTGACTTTGGCCATTTTTTGGTTGATTTGAGTAGAGTTGCCTACCTACTACCTACGTGCTCACAGCCCAAGTCAAGAACATGAACATCCCACCGGAAATTACCCTCAACTTGGCTCAGTCCAATCCTCTCCATTTCGCTCTCCGATACTCATTCCAACTGCGGGGAATATTCCATAAGAGAAATAATGTTCTCTAAACCAAGAAATTCCTATGCGTCACGAATATGGATTCTTATTCACGACTGGAGATACTAAAGAAACTTCAAAAACAAAATAACTCAAAAACCAAAAAATTATATTACGTCATAATGCGCTGATTTTGTATATCTGTTGGAAATAGAAATAAAAATTAATTATTATTAATTTAATATTTAGTGAACTTGGAAGTACATAATATTATTAATTTCTTTTAAAAATTGACGATTCGTAATTCCCAAATATCTTGAAAAGCATAAAACTTAGAAAATTATTAGTAGGAAGGAAAAGGATTAGGAAAAACGGTGGATCTTATGAACATAAATTATCAAGTTTATGAACATGTCTCATGAGTGATGTTTAGCGGTTATTTCGTTAGTGATGGGTGTTTCCTCTTGAGAGTGATTTCCTCTTAGGAGTCTTTCCAAGTAATTCTCCATTGCAGCGCAAACTTAATGCCTGAAACACACCACTTAATGTGATGCCAACCAATTTAATTCGTGAAGGAATGGAACTTGAATAGAGAGAACTTTATTTTTTATTCAAAAGGAAACTATAAAAATGAGGAAAAAATGCATTGCCTACTTCTTGTTAGTGCCTGCTTCACTCCAAGCTGAGTATTTTGAGTTATTCTGCGATGAGAATTCACACTTTACCTTGACTAGTTCCCTGAAAATACGATATCCTTACTGTACTTATCTCTAGGGAAGAGCAGATTCATCATTTGACTTGTTAGGATATTATTTATGATATTTCAGCATTTTCACCGTCTATTGTTGTAAGAAAACTGTGAACACTTCAGTGGTCCTTTGTTCCCTATGCTTTCGACAATAAAGGATTAAGATAGTGGGATATACTTAATTCAATGTTTTTAAATAAAAGTCAACAAAAGCTCAATAGCTATGCCTTTAAATATATCCTGCAGTAAATAAATGCAAACCTCAGAACTGAAACCTCAACAAAAGAGAATTGCGAGATTCAATTATCGCCATTACCATTACAATTGCATTACACTACAGCTAGTAAACAAATACAAATAGCACTTTCAACTCAATTTTTTCTATTGTGCTCTGGGAAAGAATTATTTATTAATGGTACGCAGAGGCACATTCTAGGCACTTCTATGTAATCCCATAAATTACGATAATTTTTATTTAATTCACTTCATTTAAACCATTTCAACCTTCTTTTCGTTTTTGGTAAGATTCTCTTTCTAATTTCATGTGCTTTCCTGGAATAGCCGTAATCATGTACCGTGGCTCAAAGTAAGTGCAGTATACTCTATAGGATAGCCATTTACCTTAAACACTCAGAATCACAGCAATTTACTGTAACGAATTTTACATGTGTGTGGTTTCATTCAGCTTTATTGGCTTTGCTTTGAGAATTATAAAATTCTGTGCTGTTAAAAATTGCTAACACCAAATAGTCATGTTCAAAAATCTTTCTAATCTTTTTAAATTGCATGTACTACCTTGCACATGCAACTAGCATTAGTGGTAATAATGCAGATACGTTTGCAATAACAAGATAATAGTGTATGCAAAAGTAAATATATTTGTGGTGAAAATAAAAACAGGGCTAAGGTTATTGTCTTGTTAGAATAAAAGTGTGTTTTGAAGTCAATGTAAAATTGGTACTCGTACATGCTTCTTATGTATAATGAAGAAGCGATATTATAAGCATATCTAATATTCAACTACTGTATTCTTTAGACATTTACCTTAAAAGCCAGAAAGATAAAACGTAATTTAATGTTAATACTGAGACTTTACTAAATGATGCTACTACAACACAAGTGGACTGTATTTTAGGTTAATTAGGAAATCTGACTATTTTACACAGGATTTTTGATAGAAAGGAGAAAACCGCCTGCACACACAGCCGAATGAACTTATGATAGTTGACTAACATTGATAAGCAACCAAGTAATTTGACATACATCAATGCAATAATATACTACTAAACATGCATGCATAATAAAAATTTGGCTTGCAGATTAAATAAGTTTTATTCACCCATATAATTTCATCAAAAGTGCGTCATTTAATCTAAAATAAGTTCAGAGATCAACAGAGTTAAAGTAATTGAGTAAATGAGGAAGTCGCTCTAAATACCACTACTTTGTGCTTTAAGATAGCATACAAGACTTTAAGACTTGATTGTGTGTGTATACCGTCTATGTTGTGTGTTGAATAATTGATTGTGTTTACAAGTCGCATATTTTCTTATTTGTACACATTAATTTTAATTGATTGATTGCGTAACGTTATAATGTGGTAATAACTTGTGGTGTAAGTAAACTATACGATATACCTATTTTGTATTTTGAGGTTTGGTGTATATTTAAAAGCTTGAACTTAATCATAGCATTGATTATGTGAAGCATAATATTATTAAATATGACTTTTAATGACAATAAATCATTTTCTATTTAAGGTTTTTTATGCCATCATGATTGATCAATCAGTTAACATCAGACCTATTTATTTGGATTTATTTAAAGTCATCAATATCAAAAATCATGTAAAACATCATGGACATGTTTTACATAAAAGTATTTGTAAAACAGTATCCTTGTCTAAAAAATTGTTGACGAACTATCAGGCTACAACAATCTTAATTAAATAAATGCTTCCCTATATGCTACCCCGGTCATACTACTAACCGTAAAATATTACCACAAACATAGACAGGTTGCGGTGCATATGTATTAGTATTTTGACTATTTGCCAGCGTTAACATTGAATCTCCATGTTTGGATAAAAAATACATGAAGAGTCATAAGCGACGATCAATATGTGGTATCTGCATAGACAAAAATATATTGATACATATCTGTGCATGAGATACTAACCAGTAGTAGATACACTGTGCACAATCTACAATGTATTCAGTGCATTAAATACAAGGTGACATTACAAGGCATTCTCAGGAAATCCTGAAACGATTATATCGAGCAATTCTTTGCATATTGCATACATTTTATAAACTTGCTACCATCACTTTAATGTCCATATTATACGAAAACTGAAAACAATACTGCCGAAGTCGATTTAATATAAAGTTAATAAAGTCGATTTCCGGGAAAGATTTCGGGAGACGTACCTACTTTATGTTATAAGGCATAAAAACTAAAAACTCAAAGGAATTGCATCAGGGTATAGTATCTCAAGACATTTGAAGAAGTAAACTATAAGTAGTTTGAAGTAGGAAATATATGAAAGGAAGTTACATGAGTCCTTGCTTACTAGATTAATGCTAAGAGAATATGATGAATAGTGTGGACTGTGGACCGAACTGAAATCCATACATCATGGACACGTTGAGTTGATTCACGTACATTTGTACTAAATTATTGACCGTCTACATTGATACGTATATCATATATGTGGTGTAAAGTAATAGCCAATATGTATTCTGCACTTAGCGCATAACCTTTGTCTTTTGGATCCACATAGAATCTCTTACGTCACAGCTACAGAAAACATTGTAAATAACACTGATAGGTACACGATACATACATACTTGTTGTCCCTTGTCGTACATACATACTTACGTGAACACAAAAGTGCAATAAAGGCAAATATGCTGACTGCTATGCAATACCCAAGTCAAAAGGATTCATTGTCAGCTGACTTGACATAGGGAATAAACTTGTATAAGTTCACTGTGTATTGCCTGCCGAGTAAATAAGTGGTTACCTTGAATGTGTAAAAGTAACAATGCATGGAAATAGAAGTGGGTTATGTAGCTATACCTTAATATAATAAATGCAACGTGCCCTGCTCTGTGTCTATCTATCTGTACTATAGCTTCACAAGCAAAAGTTTATTAAGTGAGACTGTTATAGATTACTACGATTTTGTCACTGAAGAAGAACAATTATTGAGTAAAACTTGCCAGTCTAGTCAAAAATCTTCTCCTTATTATTCAGAGTAAGTATAGCTGCACCACGGAATTTCGTAAGATATTAATATAACAATTGATTTTAGTTTGTGCTCATGTGTATTCCTACTTTCATAATATTATAAATAATTTTAAGACTCCTTGGCATACCGGATCGAAGAGCTGAGTTCCGGCTAAGGTAGTGAATTAGATTTACGGTTGTTTTCATATCATGCAATATAATATCTTGAATTTTAAAGGACATTCGCTTTAGCCTCCTTTAGCGCATTGGGTATCAATGGTGTAATTAATTTCAAGGTTAGGGCAATGCTTTTATGGCCAGGTCTTTAAAGACATTTTAGGTATACATGTATCCACACATTATTATTATCTTTTTACTTCACCTTTGTCTATGTTTAGTTATTTCATTTTTATACCAACCTAGAGTTAAAGCAGCCAGACTTCACACATAATAATATTAAGTCACATAATTGAAGAATTCAGAGGTAAAAATTGCATTCTGCAGTTTAGCAATAATTACTATTGAGAAATTATTTGTTGAATTGATGGAAGGCAGGATAAAGGTGAAGCCAAAAGTCAAAACTTTGTTAAATTAGGGTTGGAAAGCGAAACCTGTTTTCTTTTCTGCATTTGATTTCATTGTTGTTGGATTTTGTCGGTCCTGCTCTGTTATGTTTTGTAGCTCCTTTGTACAAACTAAGGTATATTTATCTACAATACAATAACTATTCAGACAGTCAGAATTCAACATTACGCTGCGAATAGTTTTTGGCATTGTGTTATGTATGCCATGAGCTGACAATGAGTGGAGAACTGGACTGACTGACAAACATTGAAATTGTGTGGTGAACAATTGCACTAATTATAATTCGTGTCTAAAATAAATCTCAGCAACTCTTCTCGTGTGAATCAATTCAGCTAAGTATTGAATTTCATTTAGTTGCTCCTTTCGTTTCGGAGGCTGACTTTAACTAATTAAAATTCAACCACAGACCGGTTCATCATTCCCTATTTCATAAGCCAACTGAATTTATTTAAGCAAATAGTTTCCAAAACTAAGTGAGCCAAAGGTTCATTAAAGGTATAAATTATAGGCTTTACAATGCATAATCCAAACATTCTTCCCCGGCTATCTCTCTATAGCACTATGTAATATACTATACTAGGTAACAGTATGCAATGGCAATATTATTCTACTCAAATGGAATTCAAAAAATGCCGAGTTTGCGTTTTATTCTCGATTTTTATCTTCATTGATTCTCTACAAAAGGCAACAGACAGTCAGCCTGCAATTCTGCATTCTATTACGTACGATCCAAATGTCAGTTCACATAGGACTTAAAATTTCTCCATAGAAGTCAAAGTCAAGATTACTTTTATCAAATCATATTAAATTGCAGTCTTACAAAGATCATGTTTCATATATTCAATATATCCACGCGAAAGTTTGGAATGGAGAGAGTGAAAGTGCATTGTCAACTTTTTTTGCATCACTCTGGCTTTTTTATTTTCAAAAAATGTTTTGACTCAATTAGCCTTCACCGATAATGTCACGGGGTTTATTCGATTGGGAGAAAGGCTCCCTACCAACAACATATTTGAGTAAAAAAAGGCTTTACTGATATCTAGTCTGTGGAGATTGGGGTGGTGTAGGGAAGTTATAAGTCCTGTCACCTCACTGTTGGATCGTACTGTAGTTAATTATTATTGCCTGTTTACAATCTTGGGTCATATAACATATCGTAGGTATGCATATGATCCTAAGAATGTTAGTAGATTATATAGAACACCTTAATGATACAGCAGAGTAATAATAATTCTTTATAGACAGAAAATTGCTATAAATGATTTCTTTGCAGCAGACAATTAAAATTAATTTGCTTTATGAAAAATCTCAGTGATTTAATGGTCTCAATCTCAATGCTCGTTTTCATATTGAGTTGATATTGGCCAATAGATGTATGAATGCTTTGATATTGTCGATTCTTGATCCCTTTTAACTGTTTACTACACCACAGAGCAAAAATTACGATTGAAAAATCGAAAATGCATACTATTTTATGGTTTGTGAGTATGTAGGTAGTGAACTTTAATGCTACATTACATCAGTACCTACCAACACGAGAAAAATAATGTAATCGACAAGTGGAGCTTAACTTTACAATGTTTGCACTTATTGCTCCTGATATTTTCTTTTCTAGATACTTAAATCCTTTAATTGCAATAATGAGGGTTATAAATGCCAAAAAGTCAGGTTTTATTTATTTGCTTTACGTTTTCTATTTTATACTGCAAAATTACATTGTACTAAAAATGAATCTAGTTTTGAGCGTCTTGTTTTTCAGTACAGTGTGATGAAGTAAAGCAAAACTAATTAATTGTGCTACTTTATATAATTAAATCAGATAGTAACATTTGTTAAGCAAAGTGTTCAATTTTTAGCATTGCACCAATGTAGTCGGCCAGTTAAATCAAGTAGCGTAAATTATAAATTAATACAAGATAGCACATAATACATTTGTAAAAAATATGTACGCACTTTATTTCTCTGCACTTATCTTATGCCAAAGCAAAAGGGAAGGCATGTCATGTTAGCGTTGCAAAGGTTTAGCTTATCTTTAGCTAAGTATGTTACATCATATTTACATCAAAAAGAATTTTAGCAATAAAAGAAGCTATACCTACCTTTTTAAATATGAAAATGAAGCCATCTGAAAACACATTATATACATTTACATGACATGACTTCATTATGGCGCAATGATTTGCGTACTGCTTGCAAATAAATTCTTAATTGCTCTATAAATTTCTTAAATCTACATAATAATTATTTATGGACAAAAGTCTTTGAAGAGAGTGTGTGAGTGTGTGACATGAAGATGAGTTTGATTTTGATATGAGGGATGAGCATGTGAATGTGAGTCTTGAGTTGAGTCAAACTATAGTACATGGGCTTTGCAAAGGCGCAATTTGGACAGGAGTTCGAAATTATATTCTAATTCTAGTGATTCAGAGATTGCAGATCAAAATCCCCGACACCACTGGAGGGACGCCCCTATAACATACAATATATCACATCTTCCAGAGATTCAGAGTTTAGTTAGACTTTAGACTCCGTAAAACTGTCATAATATACGGCTTTTGAGAAATCTATTTCAATTCTATTTGTAGTCCTTTCTTGACTAAGGTGTTGATATTTAATATTTCATTAAGGTAAAATTGTCTTACGTAATGATTACTTTTTTCTGCTGACAGGTCAAGAATCAAGACAGGATGAATAATTACCGGTTCCAGTTTGCCGTGGGTGTGGTCGTAGTTTTCGGAATGCTGAACAATGTTGTTAATGCTGCAGTCAATGTCACAGCCGAAGTCAATAGGTAAGATTTTATTTTATTTAAGGACCTAATGAAAAGGTACCGAAAGAATAACTAAAAAATTCGGATTAAGACGATGGTGTACGCTTTGACACCCAGACGACGGTTTGATGCTTCGATTATCATAATTGCCTAATTTTCTTTTTTAGTAAAAGTGTAACTCCTCCGAGACTACTGGACATACAGACTTGGGATTGATATGCCTGGAAAGCTGGAATCCTCCTTGGCATTTAGCCGGACGAACATTTTCCATTTTTATCTTAGATTTTTAGTTATTGAATTTCTTAGCAGTTAAAAATCAAAGACAGAAATGGAAAATGTTCGACCGGCTAAATGCTAAGGAGTATTCCAGCTTTCCAGGCATATCAATCTCAAGTCTGTATGTCCAGTAGTCTCGGAGGATTTACACTTTTACTAAAAAAGAGAATTAAATGCAATTATGATAGTCGAAGCATCAAACGGTCGTCTGGGTGTCAAAGCGTACATCTTCGTCTTAAACAGTTAATGGGACCTTATAATCAAAAGCGAAATGAACTATTTTAGGGTACCATGTTGTGGTACCATTTTATAATTTAATTTTGTGTAAATAATCAAGGATTCTTTGAATATTTTAGAATAGAAGAAAATTTCAGCAGGCTAAAAGCTCCACCGGAACTCATTCAAGCAGTTTTAGTACAACTTGACACTCAATGTAAACAAAATAACAAAACTCGAACAATTGACCAGGCATTAATGGTAATTATGTAATATTTAATTCTACAATACTCCACTTTATCATTTCCTACATTTCATTTATCAACTTATCACTATCACCGAAAAATATAATATTCATTTTAAAATACATTTATGACTTATACACGTAATTTTACAGAATAAGACGACACAGTGCCTGGAAAAGCAGTTTAACAACACTGAGCTTTTCAGCGAAATAAAAGAGTCAATCCCCCAAGGAAAATTGGACAGCGTTTTTCGAAACCTCTGCTTAAAATGGCCCAAAGTGAGACGAGCGAGATAAAAAAGATATTTATACTTTATAACTGATATGGAAAAATTATCAGTCATTCTTCATACTTGAGCTAACTAACATCAATATAATTTTGTCATTTGTAGTGCAATGAATGTCTCCAAGACGTTTATGATGTGATTCAAGATTGCTGGCAAAAGGGAGACCGAGTCAAAAAGTTCGTTGACGGGTTTTTTAAATTTTTCTGTGGTGATGACAATGATGGTGCCCGTATTGCTCTGTTCTTTGCCGAGGGAGGGATGAAATGTTTAGAAGACCGTGGGGACGACGTCAAGAAATGCATAGAAAAAAAGGACCCAAAGAATGCGCAGCAGCTTGATCAGATTAACGATGTGAATCTTAATGACATAGACGATGTAAAGAAAGCATTACAAGGCATAAACACTAGTAATTTGCCGACAGAAGACGAAATATGCAGGTAAGAGAGCTAAATCGGTTATCTAGCAAACGAGATTAACCGAATTAATTTGAATTTGTTACTCGATTTCCCTAAACTCGGGAATTAATTAGAATTTTTAATTGTTTCAGTAAACTGCAAGAAGTGAACGATTGTACAAGCATAGAGTTGCGGAAGTGTGCTGACTCAACCCCAGAAAATCTGATGACAGCTATGTTGAAACAAGTTGGCAAAGGTTTGGATTGCAGTGTAAAAGAACACAGAATATCTGTGAAGACGGCTCAGGCTTCATCAGCAAACACAATAAAAGCTTTCACAGGCTATTTTCTGTGGGCGTTCATCGTAAATGTTTTTACTTGGCCAGCCTTTACGTAAGTACAAGTATAGGTAATGAATATTAGTGTTCCTATCCCAGGTAGCCCTAGTAGATTTTTGATTTATCACTGTCAAGGCTTTACCTGTACCATTTTTGCATTTGAGTTGAGTAAGTTGACTACATTATTGATATTCAAAATTGTTATAATATTATTAATATCGGACAAAAATATCGGTATGGCCATAGTTTACGGTTCCCAGCCCAGCTGCTTTCGTTAATTTTAACTAATATAGATATTTATTGTGTAATTGAAAGTGTCGATGTTTATTAATTTCCTTTGTCATTTATATTTTTTGTGGCATTGTGTTTATTTTTCTGTTGAATGTTAAGTTGTTAGCAGTACGACTACCAAGGTGCCGCAAATCGTTACATTATGGTCACGATTTGTGACACCTTGACCTCTACCATGCCTAACTAGAATAAATACAACAAGGGAGCAATTTTTCTTAAATATAAGCCCTTACACTAAATGACTCGAATTAAGCGATAAATTTTCATCCTTTTGTACCCAACTGATATTTTCCGAATATTTTGGTTCAGTAGTGTAGTGTGTAGAAAAATTCCAACGTTAGAATTTACACACCATAGTCATCCAGTCCACCAATTTTGTTTAATATACCTGTTCATTCTTTCCCGGTAAATACCCGCTATGTAGTGTCATCATTTGATTATGATCTGATTGAAACTATTTAATAAGAGATATATTATAAACAAACTCTGTACATATTACATATTTATTAAAATAGTTCCCTCTTCAAGTGCTAAATGTAATAATAGTTGTGCATTTAAATTGAAATACTATATTTGTAAATGGAAATCACCTAAATATTATATATGTATATATATGTGCACATGCAGAGATAAAGCTTAATTTAATTCAATTCAATCAATGTCACAAGTTTTCCGTCCTTCCTGTTTCTAGCTTTGTACCACTTAGCAAGTAGATTAGTAGTTAGTTACTCAAATTGTATTATATTATGTAATAATATTAAATATTATTAAAATACATTATCAAAATATGAAAATCCATTTAAATCAAAATATTAGTACCTAGATGAAAATATTGGGAAGGAAAAGGTTGGACTATTCGACTTTACTTTTGAGCTTTCATAACCAGATGTTTTGTGATTATGACATGTATTCCAAAATTCCGACCTAAATGTTATAATAATTTAGCCATGGACCCGTAATGGCATCATGATCGTTTTTCCTCCTGAATAATCATTTTTCCTATGCTTCCAACTTTCCAAAGTTATCATTTGTATTGAAAATCAAATGCACTGCAATAACAACAATAACAAGTACGATCAATAAATCACTCAAGTTAAAGTTCAGTATTCAAGCACGGATAGTATCAATAATTTCCATAATCTCTATTCGTAATGTGAAATTTTGGGCATCTTGGGTGTGTATTCCTGGGGAATTCATGGTGCAACAATTTCCATAACAGATTATGAACCTTATCTGATTATGCCGAGAATCAGAGGGTTTTTGACTTATTCTAAATATTATATTTTTACTTATTACTAGACCCACCACCCACCCTCAAAATATGCCAATATAAAATACCGCCAATCTTAGTAAATGGTTTCTAATAATTATGCAAATAATTTTGGTTTATGATTTATAATATATATGTACATATAATATATGCCTATAGGTGGTGTTTTGCAACTTTTTTAAAAATGCTCGAAAGCTTGATTTCCATGATATTATAAGAATGGAATCCTGGATTGTTTAGTGGTATAATTCATGATAGTCTTGAAATCCCGTCACCCGTCTACTGAGATGACTGAATCAGTTTCATTTGTTTTTAAATTTTTGATGTCATAATGAATTTCTCTGGTAGAAGTATTATTTAGTTTTAGTGGGTATTGGGTGTAGAGTATAGGGAAGGGACAATGATGCCAAGAAATGGGAATGCAAACAATGAAAAAATAGACCGAAAATTTTGTTGTTACTTTTATGAAAAACATAATTTTATTTAAAACGGCCAATATTTAACATGTAACAAAACGAATTTCTAGCATCCCTAATGATAAAAATTTACTTTTTAAGAGCAACGACTCCATTAAGTCCATTAAGGGCAAGGCCGTTAAGACCAAGTCCGTTGTAGGCAAGGCCATTAAGACCGAGTCCGTTGTAGGCAAGGCCGTTATAACCGAGTCCGTTGTAGGCAAGGCCGTTGAGACCGAGTCCGTTGTAGGCAAGGCCGTTAAGACCGAGTCCTGTTAAAGAAAGAGATGATTATTAATAATTAGCATGCTACGGGAATTAATAAAAATCAGCAGTTGAAAATAATTACCACTGTAAGTAAGAGCTGGTTGAGCAAGAACTTGTTGTCCAACAACAGCGCTTCTGGTCAAAATTTGGGGTTGAGCAACAACTTGTTGAGCAACGACTTGTTGGACAACGGGTTGAGCAACGATTCTTGGTTGAACGACTTGTTGGACAATGGGTTGAGCAATGGTGGTCTTAACAATTGGAGCAGTTTGGACAATGGTTGGGACGGATCTGTATCTGATTTCAGGTTGGTCGACAACAACTTGCTGCTTCACGACTGAGACTTCTGGGGCGGTGTAGGAAACGCTTCCCAAAAGGGGGGCTCCCAAGGCAGGGGAAGAAGCAAAGCTTCCACCTCCTACAAGGACTCCGGCTTGGGAGGAAGCCACGAGGCAGGCAGCGATAACGACCTGAAAATACCACAAATTATATTGAAATTTTGAATTCCTCTAAAGAAATCGGTGGAAATTGTCCGAAAAGATTTCACTTACAAACTTGAACATGATGAATGTGATTTGACCTGTTTTGTAACTGGACTGAGGAGGGGAATGGAATAATCATCTATTTATATTAAGAGGAAGTGCCAAGCTCCACCCCACAGTCTCTACTACGATCATGCAAGAGACATTTCCCTAAGAAATGATCAGAATATTTGCATGGAGATGCCAAAACTCAGATATATTATTGCATCAGAAATCCTACTGGAATTTTCAATACTCTGCTTATGCTAACAAGATTGAGGTGGGCATGAGATGGAAGAATAATGACCATGCCCATTTGCATGAAATGATTGTTTCGTAAGGTAGGAAAAATGAAGCGTCTTTAGACTTGTTATTTTTTGGTGTGGCCATTTCGGCTTTGTGGTCGCGTATAATCTCTGCACTAGTGGTCTAATTAATGGAATGAACTTCTCAACAATCCGGAATGCGGAATCTCAGATGAAAAAACGCTGTGTGCGTCTTGTCTTTTTTAGAGTCCGATGAGCCTGCTGTTTGTTACAATTGCGATAGTCGAACACCTCGTACACTCTCAAGATGTATCTAATGTCCAAAGGGAGTTGGTTGGGACAGTCACCACACCCAATCTGGTCGACTCAAATCAAGACTGTGAAGGTCGCCAGCCTGAAAAGACGACCAACTGCCTTATTTTTACGTTCAATTGCATCTGTAATCTGATGATCTGCTTTTTATTTCCTCCACACTCACCAAGATAATTGGAGTTTGTCTTCTCATATCCCATTCATGAGGCACTCAGCAAAAACTAACAAAAAATATCCCTTTTAGGCAACGAAACTCAAAAGATGTTTCTTTTTTAAAGTGGCGAACTTGAGAGTATCGCCAATTTTCTGGTGCTTCATCATATGCTTCTCGTTAATGTAAAATGCATAGTATAAGCTAACTTTTGTATCCTATTTCTGATCCTATATAATATTTATTTCTGTCCAAGTTGGGATTGAGAATATTGAGATAATGTCAGAGCAGGCCAAAGATATTTTTTCCTGTGACGTTTTTCTCATATGGAATGGATGCATATACTATTTGGTGATTTGTATAATTTATTTAACTTGCACTGTAAATATTGCATTCTGCAATGATTCTGCATTGCTATTTACAATGTAGGTTCATGTATAGTAGGTATAGGTATGGCAAATGCCGTTTTTGTGTTTAGTTTATGCATCACTGCATTTGTTGTTTCAAAGAAAAAGTTTTTATGTGTCCATCATCTGTTTGATTTTTAACTTTATTACTCAAAATGGATTGATGCTCATTGATTCCCTGTGGGGATTAATGATTCCTATCTACTGTTAATATCTGCTACATGTGATTACCCTTACATACACACATGTGATTACCCTTACCTTACCCCAATCAATCCCAAATCGTATGAAATGATGTGCATAACAAATCTTGTTTTTTGACAAGTAAGTCATTTCCATTTATTTATCACTTTCATTCAATATTCCATAAAATTACACACAATAATCACATTAATTGCATATATTTAGGTTACGATGATAGGGATGATAATCGATACGATATTGTTCTTATTACTTCGTAATCCACCTTCGTTATAGTTAAAACTTGTCGTCAGACTATAAAAGAGTTTCGTCAGTTGGCTCCGAGATGAATAGCAAAACTGCTGAAATTATCGTAACACGCAGGAATTCGCATCATATTTAGGAGAGCCAAGCAGGGTACAAATTAAGAAATAAATAAGAATGCATTAAATAAAAGTTCAGTAATTAATTACATTGCATTCTTAAGTGCAATTAAAAATTGACATGGGTGGGATTATGGCACTAGATACGCAACGCATACAGCATGAGTGAGCGTGATTTTGAAATTGTAAGTAACTTAAATTAAGATAAATAGTCACATGAATGAAAGTATCATACATCTTTAAGTCTTAAGTCTTCTTTTTCATTTGCTTTTCAGCATTTTCAAACAAGCAATTTCGCCAATTTCACATTTAAAATATTTCTCCTTTCCATTTTATATATATTCGTGGCCAATATTTACAATTTTAACGAAAAAGTCATTACTCATTGGATTGGTAATAAATTAAATGAGACACCACCGGACTAAAGATATTATCACTGCAGAAAGCAAAAATGGCTTGATCGAAGCTCCGCTGTTCATCACAATTAGTTGATAAAAAGTGGCCGACTCAGCAACATTTGAGATTTCGCCGATGCGAGATTCAGAGTTGGTTGCCTGTACTGTGAAATACAATTTTACTGGGACCCATTGCTCATGGTCTTCGGTGGCTTCTTCCCAAATCTGTTCAGGAATCCTCAGAGTGACGCTTTGTACTTCTCCAGCAGACAATGGGACCAAACTCCCTTTGTCCACCACATCAGCCTCTGTGAACACAAACTGAACTTCAGGGCTTGTCCAGTCGCTTTTTGATGTCACCTTTAGAGAATAAGAAGTCGCAGTCCCTATGTCCGCATGGTCTCCGGGAGCAGTCCACCTGAGTCCCACAGTGTGCTTATCCAAATCAACATCCATGATTTTCAAATCTGTCACAGCGGCAGGGAGCGGTTTGACAAACTTTCCCACAGCCTTTAGAGAGGCTACATTTACAGATCTTTCGAATGGCCCCAACTCCTTTGGTGCACCACTTCCTGTAGCCACTCTTGCGGTGTTTTCTGCATTCGTAGCAATGACAGAGACTTCGTACCGACCTGCCCCTTCCAAATAAGTAATGAATCGAGAGTAGATTCCATCATTTTTCAGCTCATCCGCCGCAGCCCCATCATCCCTCAATTTTAGAGTTGTGATATTTCCATTTGGGGATTTCAAAGTGGCGATGACATCAGCAAAAATAATTCCACTGTCTCCTTTCCTCACTGCAGCTTCAATTTTAACCCAATCGGGATAAAAAATGGTGGTGCTATTCAAAATTGCTTCTAATCTGATCGGCGACTCGACCCCAGAGGAGTCACTGCTTTTCGGGTTGGTGGTGACAAAAATTGTAGCCCAATCCCTGGAATTGTCAGTGGATCTTTTCTTTCGATTAACATCATTTTGTTCATCAGCGGTTTTCAACTTAACTCCCCAGTTACCTGGAATAACATCTTCCATTTTAAAAACTATTTCGTGACTCTGTGGGTCCAGGCTGTAACTTGAGCGTCCGTAGCTAATTCCACTGGGAGAAATTAACTCCGCCTCCATTCGATCAATGTTGGGGCTGCTGATGGAGAATTTGGTGTCCTTTCCAACAGTCTCGTCAAAAGTGTAGATAACTGGGTCCGGGTCGTCAACCGCTAATGTTTTTGTAGGGAGTTTTATAGGACGTGAATCTGAGTCCATTTGGGCATCGCTGGAATCCAGAAGACTCTGAGCCAATGAATCAAAAATATTCTGATCTTTATTTTGATCGCTGACGGTGAACATTCTTCCTTTGGTGTCGGCGGCGAGTTGCTCCAATTTAGAATCGGCTTGAGGTCCAAGAGCGATTGCATTGACTTTGGAGCAAGATTTCTCCAACTGGGGACGAACCTCCTCGATGGTGGGATGGGCATTTTCTTCCCCGTCTGTGATAAGGATGAAATCTGGACAATCAGAAGAAACGGATTTTGCCGACCGCAATGCTGCTTGCAATCCGGCCCCTATAGACGTTGAAGATATTTCGGTACTCTCTGTGGGAAGGATGGACAGTAAAGATTGGCGGACACTTTCGCTGGAAATATTCACAACTGGAGAGGATTCCCTGGCGTACCCACCGAAAATGATAATTCCCAAATGATAACTTACTGGCAAGGATGTTACAAATCGTCGAGACGAGACTACTAGTCCTTGAATCCTCCCATAATCCTGCATACTTGGTGAGACATCCAAAACGAGGATATTCACTGACATTTTTCTGGGGGCTTTGTAGTTTTTCCCAAGGGATTGGTCAGTTGGTTCGTACAGGGGAATTCCTCTCTGGTCCAATTCGCCCGCATCCCAAGCAGCAGAATGGGAGCATCTGTCTTTTTGCCATAGAAGTTTATCTTCGCACTGCGGCTGTAACCGGCCTCCGTTCACCCAAATATCTTCATCCCCCATATCCTCCCTAGTTCCAAGAAGCCGACTGTTTGTATGAATAACTCGGACTTTATCTGCATCTCCCTTCTGCAGTCTCTCATTATGGTGAGGGGAGCCAGGATTGTATCCCGCTCCAGGTGGGTCCAATCCTTAATACAATTATCGCAATATTAATTTAACTAGTTAATAAAATGCCTTTAAAAATCGTTTCAAAAGATTTTTTACCTGTGAGGACAGAAATGGTGCCTACTCCTCCTTCTTTCAGTCGTCTGGCTGCTTGACCTGCAATATGTGCTCCAAGACTGTGTCCGATTATCTCCACATTGCTTGGTGATGTCATACCGTAGCTAATGATCCGTGCCATTTCATTTGCCGTACTTTTAGCAGTTCTAGGTGCATTGACACTACTAACAAATCCGTAAGGTCCCTTGCTGTCCTTTGACCAATCCACGATCACAACTCGTCCCACATCCTTTCGAGCTTCAAAAATTGCTTTCTTCAGTTTCTCTGGCCTTTCCAAGTCGTCAGTATTCCAACCGTGAATTATGAACACTGTTTTCAAGTTGTCGTTCTTAAAGACGACTGGACTTTTACTGCTCTCCTGTGCCCTCGACGTGTCATTTTTGTTGTAGTAATAAATTTTAAAGTACTGATGCGATTCAGAGATTTTGGCTTGATCAGGAATTGCTTGCGCAATTTCATTAACAAGGGAACACAGAACAACAGCAACAAAGATATTCATTTTCCCGGAGAATATTGTGCACGGATTTGCAGAAATCTCTTTTCCTTCCACAACCAGAGCCAGCTAATTCACGTCATTGAAGCAGAACTTATTGAAAAATTTCGGAGTAAATAACTAGTTCAAATTATAATACTTGCGGTAATGCTGCTGGGACAATTTAATAGTGTGATTGACTAAAGAAGTCAAGTGGTGAACTGGGAGTATCGCCAAAATTCAAGATATTTAGGGTTTCAAGTCGATTCTTAACTCAGAAAAAGAAACAAACTTACAGAAAACATAAACGTTAATGGTGCAACAATTTAATTCGAGTTGTATATCTTTGTTCACTTGCTTGTCTTACATGAATCATAAATCTATATCTATGTGGTATGCAATAGTTTAAAATACAGTCTCATATCTCAGGATATGTCGTTTGTTTCTCCCTCCTTTGACCTTGAATATACTGCTCTGAAAATACATGTATCGTAACCGTAACTCCTACACCACAAATGTAATCGTAAGAATAGATTTTGGAGCAGACTCTCATCCTCCTCTGAAATACAAGTTTGCTGCACTTACTTAACTCGGTGACTCACTCAAGAATATCATTATCATAAATAAACGGTCATCAGAAAAGCTGTGCTACTTCTGCTAAGTGCTGAATCATCAACCACTCCGCGTATGGACGCATTAATAAATGTGATTGAGAAAAACTTAAAAAGGAAACATTAAAGACAATTTCTGTCTTTGTATTGCAATTATGTGATAATGTATTATAAATCAAGATTATAAGTAACATGACAGGACAACTTCAATGATAAAACTTCACTTTAATAATACTTACTTATCACATGTTGACATGATCAATATTAAAACTTATAAAGCTGTACAATTAGTATAAATACTTCCAAAATAAACTGCTAAGTTAGTAATTTATGACCTTATCCCTATCTTATGATCTAATCCGTATCTGCGTATTGACAAAGCGAATCATGACAAATCATGACATAATATTATGTATCTATCTGTAGGAGCTGGTTTTATGGGAAATACAAATAAAATGATCAAGCAAATGTCATTTTGACAACTGCTGAAGCAGTGTTTGCATTAGAATAGTAGTGTATATAAAAATGGCACCAGCAAATAAATGATTGGATGATGAAGCAATGACCAGAGCATCTTCTGTTTTATGACAGCCGAGAGATTGCTGGATTTGATTTAGATTGTCCTCGCTAAATTCCTTGTGCTTTATATTTGTGCACAGAGACAAAGAGCTGATATCGCAATCTCTTTGTGCCACGAATCGTCTATTATCAAAGATTGCCAAGTTTAAGCATGTCCATTTAAATTATGATCATAAACATTTTAGTTTTTTCACCTGCACAAATCAGCAGAGTTCCATTCCTGAAAGGAGTCTTTGCAAACTTGTGTCGCGTAATTATGGTCACACAAATCTTCAGTCTCCGAAGCTTTCATTCTGTTTTCTATTCCAATATCAACAAAAAAGTCATTAATTTTGAATAAATTATTTGCTGTGTAACATTTGAATGATTTTAACTTTTAGCAAATCAAAGTTACCTATGATATCGGTTCCGTTATTTGTACAGGAGTAATCGTACATACTGAAGTATATGAGACCAGAAGTCCTTCCTCTGCCCGGAGTACATTCATTTAATTTTTCTACAATACCAAGCCAGCATTTTTTGTAAGCAGAGCGATTATGGCAAAAGTGAGAATAAAATTGCCTCTCCTGCTCTTCATCGGTTTCAGATGAATTTTCATCCACTTCAACGTTTGGCAAAAATGGTATGATGCAGTTCTGCCACTGCAACTGTAATGTTGCGATAGAAATATGAAGAGAGATGCACAATAATTTCACTTAAAAATCGAAACGCTGTGTTACATACCTCCAAAGGCTCAATGTTTGGATCAAAAGATTTATTACTGCAAACAGAAATATTCTTTTGCACTGTTTTTAATTCGTCTAAAGGTGTGTCCCACGGAGATTTTTGAGCTGCAGTTTGTAGGAATATCGTGGAATACAATAAAATCAAAGTCGCCCATGATACATTTGCTTTTTTGTCTTCCTTAGAAAGAGACATGTTGTAAATAGCCAAGTTTTAAACTTTGGCTAAGATTTATCTAATTTAAAATACTCCTATTTTCTGGAGTAATTTGCAGCGTTAGGATTCCAGAAAGCTATAACTTGCATATATTATGATGACGACTGCTTATAAAGAATAGTAATTAATGGTGAGTAATGTAATGACAAATGTTGTTTATTTTGATGGAAATGCCCTTCTCATTCACATTTTAAGGAAACTTATTAGGACGCATAATGCAGAGCGTGAATCATAAAGTTGCGGTGTCTGGGCCTTTTTCTGATACAGTAAGTAACGTTGGTCCTTCTTAATTACCAATTGCGTTTCCGGGAAAAATAATAGTCACCAAATACTAACTACACAAATAGCCCAACCCAACCCTACATAATACTTGTCCAGGGGCATGATAATTATATTTTTAATTTGAAATTAATTTGTGTGTACTTTGGTTCATTTTGATTGCTTGAAATTCGCTTAGGACACTTCACTTCGGGTATAAATATCCTGTAATAACGTAATTGCGTAATATTACGTATACCTTGGATGTAATCGTGCATAAATTGATTTGAGGACCACATTGAAACTTTGCCTGCATTTGGTATTGATGGTATGAATTGCTTTCTTTTTCATGGTATGGTTGTTTTTAATCGTGACTAAAACTTGATGGCTAATGAGCACTACTATGCCATGATTACTACTATGTACGCCATCATTCTCAAAATTCCAGGATGTATCATGCAGGATTATGCAATTCTAAATGTAACGATAATTATTTTGTACCTTTAATTCTAGAACCTGGCAAATGTACATGTAAATGTAAATGCACACTATTACTATTGATTGATTGACACTTTGACACACTCCAGTAAGCATAGCTCCTTTAATTTCGTACATACGACAAAGAAAATCATTTTTATTACAAAAGCAAAGTTTTTATTTAGAAGATATAAAATGTGAGAAAGCAAATCCAATTACAACCATTCAGTTACAATTTAATGAAACTTTATTCATAATTCCAAACTAGGACTACAAGCAATAAATACTGTCTCAATAATACATATTGACTTGCTGAAGATAAAGACACTAAACGATAGAAATATCGTAATATGAAAAGTAAGGGCACACTATATAAGTTACTAGAAACGAATAGATTAATTTAATTTATCTCATTTATACATCAGTAGTAGAATTGCGTAGGTAGCACTAGACATGCAGATATTCTGGTCTTAATGATTTAGGAACCTAACCCTACTTAGTAGTTTCCATTTTTATTATTTACAAAACTTGTCGCATAATTTTTCTTTTTATATAATAGTAGAAGATTATATAAGTAGTAGGCGATAACCGTAAGTCAAGTGTTAAGTAAATATTTTGTATATAGTACTTCACTTGAGAAATCATAAGTCAGTTGATTCCGATTGTTTGTCATTGTGGGTAGCGCTGATTTTGTTTGCAGCTATTACAACTTTGGTTGCAGCCTGGAAAACGGAAAACCATTTTAAGCAATCATGCATAAGAAAATTGGATCTGTGGGAAAGTAAATAACTTTATGACAAACCCGAAATTTGCGTTTGGCATTGAAGAGTTCTCTGATTCTGTCTTGAGTGAATTGAAGATGAGTATCCTGAGCGAGATGTCCTTCGACCCAAGGATTGCGCAGCGCTTCTGCGGCTGTGGGTCGCTTATCGGAGTCCACAGTCATCATCTGTGTCATTTAAAAAGAAATTACAGACGTTTATAATTTTGTTATCTAGATTAAATGTCTCAATCTGGTTTTGTTAATTTTGGATTGTACAAAGTTCGTGTGTGGGACTAAATAGTTATTGAATGGCCAATGACTTTGTTAGAGTCGGACAGATCGTAGGCGGTAATTACTGTCAATTAGCATAACACGAGAATGACACTTGTGAGTGATTTGCTATAACCTATGGACAAAGTACTAACCTGTGTAACAAATTGCCTAGCAGGCTCAGAAATATCATCCCAATATGGAGATTCGAACTCGTAGTCGCCGTAAACGATTTTCCTCGTAACTCCAACCTCACCAGACTCATCCCAAAATGGTTCATATCCACACAATCTGCCGATAATTATCAATTCACTGATTTATAGCCACTAAATGAAGCTTCTTATCTTTCCTTTCATCACAAAAACTAATAAAATGCAATTTCGTTTGATATTTCAACGTACAGGATATAAAGAACTACACCCAGACTCCAAATATCAACTGCAGCATTGTATGGCTTCTTAAGAATCACCTCAGGAGCTGCAATATCATAAAATGCAATGACGACTTTAGAAAATATCCATTTATTGAGCCTGCGATATATTTTGATACGAATTTTATGATCTTCTCCTTACCACAATATCCAATTGTTCCACAAAAAGTCATCATTATTGTTTCTTCATTTACTGCTTTGGCAAAGCCAAAGTCGCTGATCTTTATGAGAGAGTCATCAGAAGCGGACTGGTAGAGAATGTTTTCTGGCTTTATGTCACGGTGTACTATCCCTTTTTTGTGAGAGTACTGCAATACGTAAACATCTTTGATGTAAAATCCCACACAAATAAGCGTGGGTAAAATAAATAGATAATTAGCATTTAATTTTCATAGGTACCTCTAGACCACTGAGAACTTGATTGATGACACGGGCAGCTTCTTTTTCGGAATAATGTCCCTTTTTGACTATTCGGTCGAACAATTCACCTCCATCCGCTAATTCTAATACGATATATACCTCTAATGGAGATTCATAAATGCTTTTCATTTGTACCTAAACAGCAAATTCCTATTATTACGGATTATTAAAATAGATAGACATGAATTAACATAGGAGAGTAGTTTACAATATTTTGATGATCCAACTTTAGTAAAGCTTCAATTTCTGAGTGAATTACTTTTCGCCTTTTCCCTTGGCCCTGAAATTAATTCAATTGAATTCATTAGTCTACCTTTTTGCAAATAATTTTATGAAATACGTGGTACATTTTACATTCTGGAAAACAAGCTAAGTATTTTTTACAGATATTCTCAAAGTTGGTACATAAATACATTATAATTATTACGGATTGTTAGGCTGTTATTTGCATTATTTATTCCATTCACAACAGAAGTGGTTTGGATTCGCATACAAATAATTCTTATTCAATTCCAACTTCCAAGTATACAGTTAAGTATGTATATGGTAAGTGGTAGATAGCTTAAGGATATAAGTTATGAAAACGAATGGATGTTACTTAACCTACATGCACATTAGAAATTCAACCTTGATTTCATGTCCAAGAACTCCACTAGACTTTACTTTAGAATGCTGGATTCGATTAGCCTATGGCTTGTGTAAAGATAATGCAAAATACAACTCTTTCGCAACAAGCATTCTCAGAATTTACATTTGAACATTGAACATAAATTGTAGGCAGAATAAAGAAAACAAAACTCGCTAAAGTATTCTAACATCCGATACAGAGTAAAACTTCATGAATGTGTAGGTGTAGTTTCTTTTGACAAACTTCAAATTCTATAATATAGAATTTATATTATACATAGCTATCCAAGTACATTCGTATGCTCATTAATTATGCCATTATTAACTCAGCGTGCGCTTAAAATGGGAATTTTTCACTTAAATGTGTAACACATTCTCGCTGAATACAAATGAGATGTAGTAACGATACATAATATATAATGATTCTGCAAATACCTGTCTTATTGTGGACTGGAATAATTGTGTCTTTAGTGAACACGCACTCTGGCACATTTTAAACAACGTGGTAATACATAATACATATACAAGCTCTGTTTACATACTAAATATATAAAAGTACCTATCACTCCATATTACATGCATGTTTGTGCTTGTAATAGCAAACTAGTCATATGCATAAATAGGATTTAAATTATATTTAGGCATAAGAAAATTCAGTTATCAAAATAAGATTTCAAAAAGGTTTTCAAATTACCTCCTTCTGAATCACCTTACAAGCCCATTCGACATTAGAAGCTTTTTCTTTGCAGCGGTAGACACTTGAAGTAACACCCCTAAGAAAGAATATGATGTCAATGATTTGACCTCAAAGCTTAAATGGTATAATCATATTTTCTGGCTATGTGTGTGTTTATATAGAAACATGTACTTACTTCCCCATTACCCCTCCTATAGTGTAATCCAAGTAAAAGTCTTTTCCCCGCACTCTTTCATCAATCCAATATTCGTCAGAACTCATTTTGACTGATTGTAGGAATCGCACTGAGAATTGAATTTTTGTGTTTATCGAAAAGTTTTCAAACTGCAGGGAGAATTTGTTCTTCTGTCATGCTTTTTTACTTATAGCTCAACTTCCTACAATAACACTGTACGTAATGTAGCTATCGTGTTTATTTTGATTCACGCTTTGTTCTTGATGGAGATACAGAGCCACAATGGTAGGAACGAATGCAAAACTCAAGGTAAACGATTTGCTGCAATGGCGATTTAAATGTTGAGGACTTATCACAAGAGTAATGGATATGTAAATCGTCTGAATGTATGGTAAATGTTTCCTTATGGTGTTCCTTTTTTCTATTCTTCCGCTGAATAAATTAATATTCCACAACAGTGGTGTTTATTCTGGTATCTTTATTCTTCTGTATTTCCAACCTTTATCTTGTTTTCCTCTTTGTCAAGAATAATTGAGGCTACGGGTAATTACATAACTTTATCTCTTACCATATAAAAGTTTGGAAATGAGAAAGATAATTTAATTTTAGTATCACTTGAGTTAATGGAACTGTAGGGCAGGATCTGCTAAGAAAAAACTAATTTAACGGTATCCGTTGGAGTTGGAGTGGAATAATGAAATCGACTGAAAGTGGATGTCTGCTAGGCCATATAGAGCGTCTTAACTTTGTTACTGCGTACACGACTCTTCTTATATTTATCAACGTTATTAATGTATCCACGAGTTATTTCAGTACAAAACAAAAGTTGCTATCTTGGTACATATGTACCTTAAGACATTACATGAGATTAATAAAATAAACAGAAGTTGGAGGAGTTCGCTGCTACCAAATGGATATGGGATGTGATAGATGTGTAATATTTACGTGTATACGTTTGTAATAAGAAAAATTCCTTTGGCTTAGCCGTCAAGACAAGAAAGTCAGACTGCTAATCCAAGTGGATTCAATCCACTAATAATAAATATAATAAAATGACGCTTAAAGGTAAGCAACTTTTTTATTTCTGAACTGATCCAAAGGCGACTGCAGACTGTGCAGACTGCTGTAGCAAAACAAACTGCAATTCACACTAACCTCATACTGTGATCTCTACTGTCTTTCTACTTAAAGAATTGCACCATACACAGTCTCAGTCTACATTACAGTTGTATTACATCAGTTACATCCTCTCCAACCTTTTCACGTGCAGCTTTACTACGTGTTCGGCCTGTTCACACTAACCCCTCTTCTTATTGTATATTTCTATACTAGATTGATAATTCAACTCAATCAGTTCAATCACACATCCTTATAATATCCTTATCAAACTTAATAACTTTACAAATGTATATAATGCACTTTGCACTTCTTGTAAGACTAAAGTTTTCAATAAGCTTCTTTGCAATAATATATCTGCATAATAGGTATTCAATAATTTTTAAGCTTATAACACTCCACAACCCAATCAGGGCATGAATTAATATTGCAGATCCATATTTGGATGCAATCTGATCAATTGATTCATCGTTTCATTTTAATTGAAATTGAATTGCAAAAAAGTTCTGAAATAAAATGGGATATAAAATATAGTTTATCCAAAAACTTGAAATTCGTTTCCTTAAAAATATTTCAAAAATACCAAAATACTATATAAATGTGCATTGTTTCCACTATTTTACTAGTTTTTAAAGACCGACATTTTTCTTCATGTTTTGATTGTTGGCTAACCTTGCATTAACTTTCTCAGTATAGGAGGTACAACGAATCAGCTATTCTATTGTTCTCTAGCTACTACTGTATAACAGTATTTTACAGGATATCTTTCACATTCCATAATCAACACAATAGCATGACAGCTCTATGTAAATATAAACCTTCTTTGCAATTTAAAAAATCTGTACGCAGAAATGTTAGGTAAGAAATGACAACTTTATCCACTCTACCACTGAATACCTACTATAAAATAAAAGTCTTTTAGTGCACAATAATGCTAATATTTCTTATAAACTTGAATACTATTTGGTAGAGGATAGCCTTCGTTTCCCCTGTGGCCTGGTGATAGGAAATCGTGGTAAGGAAAATAGTTAAGAATAAATGGTAAATGCAGATTCACCCAAGCTCTTGGAACTATACATTTCACCCACATGTACTGCAGTTGTCCGTGATAAACAAGAAATCTGACAGTCTGGGCTTTTGTTCAGAGCTACCTTATCTATAGTTTCTGATAAAGAAAGGATGATCAATCCAATGTCACTAGGAAATTGCGGGTAGACAGCTTGCAAAATTAAATTATGCTTGTCATCGATATGCCCATGTTGTAAATTAAAGTATACTTATATGATTGCATATTATTATCAAGCTCCACCGATAACAAGAGCTAAACGACGAGTTACAGCATCTATCAGGTATAGAATCTCTGCCAAGTTACGCTATGCAAACAATTTCTTTGCCAACATGGAATTTTGTAACATAATGTGGAATTTGTTAGTTGTAAAGCTTAATTTTAGCACATTTATTACACTTAGGATTAATAGTATGGCAGTTGTAACTTGTAGAGAGGAGCGACGGGCTCAGTTGAAGTTGCCATTATATTATGTTTATTTATCTGCATATTGTTTGTTTGCTTTAACATGCTTTGACTTTAGGAGGATTTTATTGCTAATAATATGAACCTATATTTATATGTAACTATACTTCAATGTGGTTTCGTTAACTGTATTTTAAGTTACATACACGTATAGCTATTGTAATATAGACTGTAGTTAGTATGTGTGGTGGTTACCTATAATTTTGTCTGTGTGATGTCAGAACGGAGCTGCTGAATTTATTGGATATTTCCTGACCTGAGCTTTATGCTGACAAGAGTATGAAATGTACTACTGAACAGTGCAGCATCCAGCCATAGTGAGTCTATTGTGGATATCACAGAAGGATTTTTCCCTATCCTTACACTATTTTATTATATTAGACCAGATAATAACATAGTTTAGCCTTAATGTTAACGTTGACTGTGTACTTGGGATGACCATGGCCGGATGTCCATCGATCCACACCAAACCACTTTGCACCGCATCTCACTTCACCACAACACTCGTCCACTCCAACCCAATATCTACGACTAAATGAATGAAAAACTATGCGAATATTTAATATTCTTTTGCAAGTTTCTACTCTCACACTCACAACAACACAACCCATAAGCATATCCAACCACTTTTACTGGCATCAAAAGCAAATTATGATGTTTAGTCTATTAACCTTCGACAAAGTAGACTTTTGGCTTTGATGATTCGTCGTGGCTAGTACAAAACGAATGAACGAATAAATAATAATATCGAGAAAATCTTGATGTCAAATATTAACTATATGGGCTCCAATTTATTCCTCCTGTATATAAGAATAAAATACAAGGCAAGAGTTGTTAGGCATTAGTATATAAAGCTGCACGTGTGTCGTGTCTTATATAAATTCCCAATACACCGTTACTACATATCCGTGGCATAATAATGTATATTTTTCCTCTACATTACACTTCAATACATTTGCAGTGGCAAATAAAGACAAAAGTACTCATATGAAGTACTATGTACTTGACTATGCATAGAAATACAAATGGTATAAAAATTACATTTTCAAATTAATATTGGGCCAGGTTAACAGGTATTTTTGCTAATTTAAACAGTGTGTGCGCAACACAATTAATGTAGTACATAGTAATTGGCAATGTATGCAGCAGCTCCATAGTAAAAATAGTCAATCTGCTCTGCAGTTTCATTGATTTGATTGATTGGATTGGTTTGCTAATAGCCGTAATAGCATCTACCTAATTGAGTTGGCATTTATAATGCAGTTTCTCGTGAATACAATTAAGCAATGGAAAATTAGAGTCCGATACTACCAAACTGGACGAATTGCAAAATGTACGAAACCCTTCCTTACAATTAGTACGCAATATCATCAAAATCGATCTGACAATTTGTTCAGTGATACAAATAGTACAAAAGCTCATCGTGCAGGATCATGACACAAGTCAACATCAGAGATAAATTAATTTCTATTGTGAAGGTGAGCTCAAGCTGAGTAAAGCCAATAGAACTAAAATATTAGAGGCGAGAGCAAAAGATGTAATTATGGTATGTTTATGTGAATTGGATTAGATTAGAATGCGTCACGGGAATAAAGAGAAGTCTTGAAGCTCATTTGTCTACTTTGTTTGGCTGTGCGGGACTGGCTGGAGTGGACGAGAATGAGACGGCTTCAGAGACAGTATTTTTTTGTCCTGTTTTGTCGAATGTAAATATTTATCTTTACACAAGCGAAAGCTAATTAGGCCTGGTTTGTCTTCGAGTTGGATCTGCATTATCAGCAGTAGTATCAGTCTTTGGTCTGTCTGCATACGCGTAATGCTATGACATGATTATGATGTGCATATTTATTAGTAGCCTATAGAAAAGTAACCTAAGATATAAAATTGCGAGAAATACGCAGCGCTGTAGTTTTATATATTTCAAAATTATTGTAATTATTTATGAGCACACTCGTGCTGAGTTTCAGCTTTTTGTAAAATAATTTTGAAATTGTGTTTTTATGCAACGCGAAATTGCAATGAGTTCAGATTTTTAGGCGTTTTCAATGGAATTTTGCCAAAAAGAAAAAAATGACGGTCTGGGTGCCCTCGTGCAAAACGGCAAGAGTAACTAAATCGAGATAGCCAACCGTTCGTAGCCACAGAAAACCAATCGTAGCGGACAGATAGCAATAATAGAGGGAAAATATGAATATTATCTTTATGTGAATTGCCGATTGCCGTGCCGTGCAACACTTGAACAGAACAACTGCTGCTGGCTGAATTCCTGATTGATTGAAAAACTGATAACTGAAACTTGTGATTGTGGCTTTAGATAATTAAAATACAAGTCATTTGAATGGAAAATTTAAACAGTTCCTCCACTTCTCTAAAAGATTGTGATGTTTCTTTTCTTGAAGCTGAATCGTTGATCGTGCCATGGACTTTCAGGTAACAATCAAACCAACAAAAGACTATACTATTAAGTTTATTTAACCATAAAACACATTACTGTATATGGTGACTATGATTGGGGAATGTTGAAAGTAAATGTTTCATGTGTTCCATACCATCTACTTACAACTTACCGTTTGTTTCCAGGTCTGAGTGGGAACGAGCATGCATTTCTTTCAATTCGGAAAATTACGATGAATTGGTGACAGAACTTCTAGTGTGGAAAGAAAGAGTTCCTTCTTTGCCTGTTGGGGTTGAGGCTACGCTTTTATTGATTCAGGCCGAATTGGAAAACAATGCTTACAAAAATCATTCCAAGAACGCTTCCGAAGTAAATGTACGATCTATGTACTCGTTAGCCATTATAAGGTTTGTTATATTAAATATGTGCTCATTAAAAATATCCTACCATACTACCCTTATTAATTTTTACTCACCGATGCAGTTTGCAAAGAGATATGCTCTAACTTTAACATGTTTGTTAACAGGTTTATAAATCATGTTACTCATTTAGCAATCAAAGAATATGGCGATGCCACGTCAGTTTCTATGTTCAAACTAATGTGTAAAGTCAATATTCCTGAATGGATTGTTAATTTACGTCATGAAGCCTCTCATGGAACAACCCTCCCCTCAATAGAAACTCTTCTGTTGGCTGCTCAGTTCTGTAAAGAATGGTTAAAGGTAACTTTTTACATGGGGCTCTTCTGACATTTTATTATAGAAAAAATAATTAAAAAAAAACTTTAGGAATTTCCAGAACTCCCAAAAATGTGTTTTTAAATGTGTATGTAAATATTTGCTTCTTATTCAGAAAAACTATTGGGTGACTCCAGACCGTAAGATTCTTGAAAACGAGCACGATTCTACGCCAGAATTTTTTGTTAACAATCCTAATATTGAAAACAGAGAAGATTTGAGCAATTTCTCATCGTGTAGCACGTTGTTGTCAGCTTTCATCGCTTGCCGTGTGTATAAATTGCGTGGAAACGATACTATGAAAGATCCTGAGATCTTAAAACTATTGGAAGAACTACCCTATCCTGCAAATACGAAACGTGTAGCTTTTCTTCTAAAAGGCAAACTTTTGAACCATTTAAAATTAGAACCATTCGAATTTTGTGCCGCTGCAGCGGAAAAGATGGTACCAAACGAAGAATTTTGTAAAGAATTAACATCTTTGTTTAATGTTGACAACTATTTTGATCAACTCCTTGTAATATGGAATCCAATACTTGACATTTTAAGCAAAAATAGCAAATTAACCTCTATTAGTGTTCACCTTGCTCATATTCATACACAAGAAGAAGTTGGCGAACATGTTCGCAGTCTTACTGCTCTCTGGTTAAATATCATTTTGGGGAAATTGGAAGAGTCTGGGAAGAAAGGTCCGCAAAAATTGTTACCAGTATTAAGGATTATAATGAAAAGACCCAACTGTTATACCGAAATATTTCTTGGCAGGTAAACTAGCACAATGAAAAGTTTTTTCCAATATTGTAAATTGTAAAGTTTCATAAAATATAACGCATTCAGCCAGAATAATTTTTTTTAAATCCTTTAGTCTTCTAAAATGTGTGGTAAAGAAATTGGGACACGAAAAAGTCAGCCAGCTAAAAACTCTTTCCCGCATTTGGACGCAGGACAATGTCAATGGAAGAAGAAGAAAAGGTTGTAGAAAAGTTTCCAATGCATATTTCACGCTGGGATCCTTGGCTTCAGCTAAAAATGGAGATGTTGGAAGCGCTTGCGTCGCTGAAGTTAATAACCATTTTGCTGGAAACTGGAAATTAGATAAGCGAGGTAATAAATATTTTTTGGTTTGTCAATCCGTATAGTATAACAAAATATAATCAAAACTAACAAAAAATCAAAACTATAACTCACTCATTAGTGTTTTTTGTGTAACATTCAGATTTTAATTTTTGGACTCATCACGATCTTGGATTCGTAGAAGATCCTTCTTTAAACTTGTCAAAATCATAAATGGTTTAAAAATTAATTATGATTGTATAAATTCAACTACTTATTTCTTATATTTTGATGAAGATTTTTTTGATTAAAAACTTATAATTGTAGGCTATAATATTTTTGCTTTCAACTTTAGTGATAAATAATATTCCAAAAAAGTTTTTTTAAGATAATATTACTTCTACCACGATGCATAGACTTCTAGAATTTTAAAAACACTTTTGAGGACATAGTACAGGGGTACCCACAAGTCATGTGACACTTTTATAAGTGACACTTTTATAACTAATGGCTAATAACTTCAGAACTAGGGCAGCTAGAGACAAGTGATTACCACTGATGGAAAGAAGACATTCTAACTTAAAGATTGATGTATGGTAAGTAGTAATTTGAACGATATTTCAGGTCAAAAAAAGGTTTTCCCGAAAAATTGATTTATACATATTATGCATCATTCTTCAATGCCCAAATATTATTTGCCTACTTTTGCAAGGCATTTCACCACATGGATTAAACACTTTTCCGTTGCTAAGTGGAAAGTTGCGATCTGTTGTCTGTCCGAACTCCTGACCGTCCCCCTTTATAGTCCATCATCATAATCATAATGTAAAGCCGCGTTTATGCTTTACTTTTTACTCGTTACTTAAAGGAAAAGTTGCTCATATGTCATAGTAACGGCATAAAATCCAATGCAAAAAACGCAAAT